>AYEL01075123.1:0-53890 GCA_000484575.1 Olivierus martensii | reverse complement strand
TTAAATTAAAACTTATAAACTTTTAAAAAAAAAAACTAATTTATTTAATTTTGTGTGTGAAGAAACAGCAAAATCATATTATATATAAGGGGTCAAACTTTTTCAAACTAAAATAGATTTTATGGACATATCTGGAATAAAAGGATACAATAACTAAAAAATGGAGACAAGGAACATAATAAAACAATTTTAACAAATTCAGGAAGAGACTGCGATAAATCGAGAATCGCAATAATCGAAACCGTGATAATCGAGGTATTCCTGTATTTTACAATATGGATTGAATTATATTTTATTATCTGAAATATCATTTATCTCAATTATTTTAGATAATCTGGGATTACTCTATGTCAGTGATTCTCAATCTTTTTTTCTGTTAAGGAACACATTTTAATATTTTAAAATTTGGTGGCACATCTAAATATTTTAAATAATAATTTAGATTTAACAATAAATTTTTATTAACTGATATTATATTTATTCTTATTTATTACATTCAAATTACAGACATACTCATATACGGGATCATTAAATGGCAGCCCTTATTAAGTTATAGTGTCACCTGCTAAGTCCATCTTATCTTTTTAGAGAAACTATAATTTTAATTTTTAATCCTTAATTTTTAAATTATTAATAATGACAAAAAAATTTTGGCTGTCGAATTCTTAGAAATAGGGTATCGTTAGAAAAATCTAACCCTTGATTTTTCTAACGATACCCTATTTCTAATATCCAGCCAACCACATTTCACTATTAATATATATGATTTATACAATTATATACATACAGTTCATTCTTAATTTTTCGCTTTACACCATTGAAGGTTTGGTTGCACACTAGTGTGTCGCCAAACCTTCAATGAGCAGTGGTTCCTTCGATAGGCCTTTGATGCACAGTGGACCTTTGATGAGCAGTGGAGTATTGACATAGAGCAGTGGTTCTCAACCACTGTACCGAAGGTTTGGCGGCACAATGGTTGAGAACCACTGCTCTATGTCAATACTTTAAGTACAGTAATTGTCGATTATGATATTTATCAAAATGTAATTTTTAGCAAGTGTTATTAAACAACAGTAAATAACCTATTCCACAATAAATACCAATTACAGATATTAGACTCAAATTCCATTCAGGTAATAACACTGAATAATTTTATTTATTCAGGTTTGATTAATCTTAATGAAAATGATTATGATAAATACATCTAAATTTATTTTTATACATTTTGATTATGTAACAACATTGAATATAGCTTTTTTGAGCTGCTTCTCTGTTGCTTCTTTTCTGTTCTAAACGTATTTCTCAAAATATTTATTTTGTGGTCTTTTTTGGCTTTTCTAGTGCATTCTGTAAATTAAAAAAAATGAATAATTAGTAAACAAAATATGAAAATGCTTTACTTAAATAACAGTAACTGAATGCTATATAAATGAATTTTTTGAACCATATTCTCAAAACTTGTATAAGTACATTTTTTTGAATTATGAAGTTATAATGAGCATTACAGTAAATGCATTTTCTACTACAGAAATAATTTAAAATTTTTATTAAAATAAGTCATATAATCAAAGTGTATAAAACACTTCTACATACATCATTACAACGTTTGTGATAACTATGGATCATTTATATATATTAAAACATATATAAGTGTAAAATATGCAAATGGGACAAATTAATCACACATTAAAATTTATTCTAATTATTGATAATACCTTGACTGCAATCTGTGACAGAAATAATTTGCTTCCTAAGTACAGATCCATTACATTCTGAGTTTAAAGAATCACTTTGCTGGGTAAGGACAAATGAGTTTTCTAATTCTTGATCATCATCAAAATATTGTGTTCTGTTTGAAAAAAAAAATGGCCATTACTATGAATTTTTTATATGAAGTACGACTTTTTATTTTTTCTGAAAACATATACTTCTCAAAAAATTAAATTTGTTTAAAAAGAGAACAAAGCCTTAATTGGACCAAGTATTCAATAAAATAAAATTAAAATACAATAATACTGCAGGAAATAATTTAATCTTTTTACTATTAATTGTATCTTAACTTCAGTTATAAAAATTTGCATTGTTAGAAATATTTAATTTATATTGATACTTATATCTATAAGCATAAAATTTTAAATGATTTAATATACCTCAATGTCACTCCAGCTCTCTACAATTTTCCCATCATCATTACAAGGAAGTATTCCTATAACTGAATGAACACAATTACAATTTTAATATTTCCATGTTGATGATGCACTACCACTTGTCAGTTTTCTTTTCTCACGTCTGTAAAAAATATGTTATATTAAACAAATTGTAATTTATCTTCAACAAAAAAAAAATTGTGGTATCCAATATTTTTTAACAATAAACATTTATTTTAGTTCTCTGTTTGGAATTTTAGCATTAGCATTATTTTCTTTTTGTATTAATATTTGGAAAATAGCTTGTCAACCTTAAATTACTTTAGACAATTTACATTATACATAATTGTATAAAAGTGAAAAGAGGAAGAAGAATAAATGGAAAAGATAAAGATTATTTTGATAAAATTTTGATTCTCTTCTTTTGTTTCCTTTAATTCATTTATAGTTATTAATTTTTCTGTTATTTATAGTAAAAAGTTTAGCATAGATTTTTGATATTCTAGACATTTCTTCTTTCTGTTTTCTAATGTATATTTAACCTTGGAATGTGAAAAAATTACTATCACTGATGTTTTGCTTTTCATTTTTATATGCTTGATTAAAGAGACATTATTTCTCTATAATACAGTAATTTTGCAATCATGTTATAATTTATATTTTATAGAAATATAAAAAAATTTTTTTCATTTCAAAAGCTATACTAAATCTTGTATTTTACATAATAGGTTTTAGAAACTGCTTATACTCAGATAATTATCAAATAGAAAATGAAAAACACATAATGTAGCTGAGATAAATATACAAACTTTAATAGATTATAATGATGATGGCTCAATGCCAAAAACGTTAGTAATATTATAATCTATTAAAGTTTGTATATTTATCTGCATTATGTGCTTTTCATTTTCTATTTGATAATTATCTTGTATTTTATTTGAATAAAAGATCACACTCACAAATATTGTATGTCTTAACTTTTTCAGCTATTTTTTTTTCTATAATTCGAAATTACTTTCAATGTTTTTCACTTTAAATCATCATAACAGTATGAAAACAAGCAGATCATTTAAAATGTGTTTTCTGATGATGGTTTAACTGCAAAGTAGGTAACTTAAAGTTTTTGGATCCAGAAATATAGCAGAAAGTCATATTTAATAATTCCAGTGACTATAGAAAGGTATTTGATTCTGAATAAAAGTTACTTATTGTACACACATTGAAAGAAACTAGAATCACAGTGGAAATATTTAAAATTTCTTCAAATTCTTGACATTTAAGTTACTGCTGATAGCCTATATTCCATAAAAATTTGAGCTTTGTACACAAAATAGTTGTTTGTATATTTTTTCAACTTTATAGAGATATATTCTAAAGGAAATGGAACATACAGCAACCTTTATTTATAGAAAACTATAAACATATGTATTTTTTAAAAGATTTTAACAAAATATTGAAATATCATAAGTCTCATTGATAAAATTAAATATGTTCAGAAATTGCTAATTACAGATCAAAATCTTTAACTTAAGCAATATTCTCAGTTCTAATTCTCTAATAAGTTGGTTATCAGTAAGAATAAGTTATTTTTATCCTGTTAATAATTTCTACAGACATTTTTTAAAAGATTTATATTCATTTTAATAGGGGACTGTGAAATCAAACTATTCTTTATTAAAAGTTTAATATATGTAAAACTTTAACATATAAAAGAATTTCACATAATTATAAGTATAAAATAGTTTCTTAACCTGTATATTTTTGTCAAATATAGAATTTTATTTTTATTTCTGTTCCTCTTCTCACAATGCCATGATCAGACAGTTGTGTCGATATCTTGTTGTATATGTGTGAATTTCTTCTCTGACCTCTTAAGTCTAGAAGATTTTCTTTCCATAATTCAATTAAAGTATTTACTTTGCCATTTGACCAGTTTTCTGTTCTTTTTTTTTTGAACTGATCAGATAAACTTGCCACATGTACAATATGAGAGATACATGTGCTTTCGCCTTGGCTATTGCTTTTCTCTATTTCTTTACAAGGAATAAAATCATTTTAAATTACAATTAAAGCTTTAAATATGTTAAATATAAGTAAATATATATAAAATTAGAATGAAATTATCGTAAACTGCTACTTACAAGTTCTCACCAAGCAATATAATTTCTAAAGCGACAGGAAAAAATGGCCGACACTTCTTGTTCCATCCAGAACTAATCTTCTTGGTCCCAAACCATTGTCCAATCAGAAATGAGTTTCAACCTCTATAGACCTTCCTCGTTCAACTTAAACTGGTATATACTAATGTGACGTTTTCAAACGAGTTTGGCTAACCTGTTCTATTCACATTTATGAGGTTAAACAACTTCTTCAACCTGAACTGGTTTATATTGCATAGTGTAAACAGGTTGTAAAAAACCAGTTTTGTTTCTGGTATGTAAAAAATAATATGCTCACCACTTTCTCTTGGCCTTTTTAATCCACTTGACATGCCTTTCAGGAAGGAGGCATCTCTTGCTGAAATTATAGTTTTGTCCTGTCAAAAATTACTTAAACAGTGACCAGTGTTACAAACCCTATAAATTGTCGCTCTCTTGATACACTTGTGAATTCGGAAGTTAGTTCCACCAAATTATTCACTTGCATTTTGAGATAGAGATTTACCAGTCTACTGTAAATATTATGCACAATTCACTTCATTTGGACATGAAACCCTTTCCTCTAATGAATTCTGATGTAGATGCTATTACAAATCAAGTTATTGTCTGCTCAAACTGTTGAACAGTACTATGAAATCATGTTAACAGATGAAATGGCAATTAAAAAACGTTTTTTACTTAAATTGCATAAATGATGTTATCATCACCAAATTAATATTCTTTAAAATTACATATTAGTAATGAAATGAAATAAACTTGCATTTAATTAAATTTACAAATGAATTATTTCTTTATTTCTATTAAATATAGCCTAAGTACTTATGATGTCAGTCTCAGCTTGTGATAAAATAAAAAAAAAAAGGGAAGTTTTAACTAAAAGGGGTCTAATAGCAATCCCACAATTCTGGATTAAAAAGACTGAATCCAAATAGAAGTTTTAAATAGTCAATGTTCTACTATTTAAAACTTTTCTATGATAGCTAATGGAGCAAATAATGGCATTTTGAAACTGTAAACATTATTCTACATCTTCATTAGACCTATTTTGGCTTAAATAAAGAATCTTTCCAGTAAATATAGTGTTTAATTTAACTTTTACATTGGCCTATTTATTGTAAGTGAAACTGTTAAAATATCAATGGCCATTTCTGATACATTAGATATTTTTCAAACCTACAATATAAAAGTATGCAAATGAATTTATATTTTATTACTAAATGATTGAAGTGTCTCTAAAAAAAAAATGCTTGTCTATCAGTAAATAATTTGCCTCCTTATAATGCTATTGATTTTTCTCTCATCAGTGAATACACTTATTAATGCTATCCAATATCACCACCTAACCTTATTGTTTTCTAAAGAAATCAATATGGATGAAACTTTAGGATTTCTTCAAAAAACAATAAGTAATGCACTATATTAGTGTTATTTTGATAATCTTATCTTTTGGGAAATAAACTCACTAAAACCAGGGATAGTGAAAGAAAATCAATTAGATAGATTCTCACTATATCCAGTTTTTAGATGGAAAATCTCACCATCAAATTAGTGGTTAAAATGATTGTTAGATAACTGATTTTTTATTATGTTTCAAAATTGTTGTAAGAATTTAAATAAACATTGAAGTTCTACTTAAAATATTGACTTTGAATTATTATTATTACTTGATAAAAATTATAATTATATTCATTTTGTCTTATAAATTATATTTATAAGACAAAATGAAGTAAATTCAGTCTTATAAATATAGAAACTTACATCTTCTGTTACCATAATTTGTTCCAATAGATTTGAAGATTCGACATAATTTCTTTCATAGTCTAAAGAAGGCTCTTCGGCACTCATGTATGCATTTTGCTGGGATACTGTGGGTTGAATAGCAGTATGTGCACTGTGTGACTCATCATCATGAACTTGACAGGACTGATATTCTGCTTGATTAGACATTGCAAGCTGTTTATGAGAGTTGTTTGTTGATTCAGGTAATATTTCTTCAATTGTTTCAGGTGAATCTGGTTCTTTAAGTTTTGATGGTATTTCTTCATTATCACTAGAATTAGAATCACACGAGGATCTCCTTTTTACTTTACCTCTTTTCTTTTTACTTAATGTCATACTATGATGGGATTTTTCTACAGAAGAGGCCTTTTTACTTTACCTCTTTTCTTTTTACTTAATGTCATACTATGATGGGATTTTTCTATAGAAGAAGACAAAATTGACTGTGACACATTAATTAATGGTTGTTTCATATTATTGTTCTTCAGTCTTTCTGAACCATTATTTCTACTTTCATCTGCAACTTCAACTAATCCTTTAATATTCAGTACTTCTGCAGTTTTAAGAAGTCCAGACAATTGGTCATGAGAAATGCTAACTTCACCTTTATATATAAAATCTACAACAGCCTTTAGTTCTGTATATTTTACATCCTTCATAATAACAATAGGATGTTTACAAGGATTTTCTAAAAACAGATTTCGGAAAAATGGACTACATGCAGAGAGAATGATTTTATGAGCTTTCAGACTCAAACCTTCACAAGCTAATGTTACATCCACGAAGGCCTCATTTGAAAGTAGCTGATCAAGAACAGTTATCATATTAGATTGATGATTATTCCATTTAAGATAAAACTGTTGAGTTCCCATTTTGGTTTCTTTTGATACACAACACTAATTTAATAAATAACTAGTTTCCTGTAATACAAAACAAAATATAGAATAATGTATGGCAGTATCAAGTATGGTAGAGTCCCAATTAACCGAGTCTCATTTAACTTAATTTCTGTACTTTGAGATGAATTTTTATAATTAAATAGTTGCTTAATTGCTACAATAAAAGACTTTTAATTTTATCAATAACTGATTTATTGCAAAAAAAAAATCAATATAAAGTAAATGACAATTCATTTTTAAATTATATAATAAATCATTACATTCAAAAAGCACATCTAATTTGAAAACAGTGTACATCATCACATTAATATATTCAAATCCAGTTTGTTTATTGATACTAATTGATCAAACCTTGTTTTATCCAAATCTTTGATTATCCAAGGTATCCTAAGTCCATATTACCTCAGATAATCAGGACTCTACTGTATAGTTAAATTTCAATAATCTATTAAACTAATTAAAAAGAATCAATGATTTTTCTTTTTTAGTTTCAGCTTAATTTAAAAAGATTTTCTTTTTACTTACCTTACATTCAAAAAGTGGAATAGATATTTTTCATTTCAATTTCTGATTTTTTACTTAGAAAAAATCAGAAATATAAAGTTTTATTTTTATTTGTGATTTTTGAAATCAGTAATAATAATAATGCTTATAAAATTATTAAAAATTATTATTTACAAGGGTTCTGCACCTGCACTTTTGACAGCCAATCCCATGGGGGGCTGCAATCTCTGGTTCTTTGGTGTGGACAGGTACAGTTTATTTCTGAACACCAATGAACTGGAAAGCAGAAATATCTATCCAAACATAAAACATCTTTAAATGGTTTAATCATTATATTGAAAACAGTGTTTTTATTCTAACTTACTAATAAAAACTCTGAAAAGAGCTGTCAAAAAATTTAGGATTAAACTTGAAATAAATTATTTAAATATCTATCACAAACTACCATGGATAAAGATACTGAAGATAAGATGACTTGATAAATATGGTATAAATTATGAATACAACTGATTTTAATTCATCAAGGTTTTAATTTAAATATTTTATTTTTCAAGTATTTTTTAAAAGAAATAAATAATTTAAAGCTAGTAATTAAAATAAACCTACCTGTAATAATAAAAAGTGTATTTTTGAAAAAATAGAACCATTAAAGGATATCACAACATCTATTTATAAAAATATTTTTTTCAATTTAAAATTTAAGACAGTTAAAAGTTTTGGGATTTTGGATTTTTTTTTGGATGTAACCAGAATGCTATTTCTCTGACAAATCTGAAATTCATTTATCAATCATTTAGAACTGGGTATTTCTATTACTCACTTATGCTATTGAGCATACTATATATATTTATTCCTCTTTTTATATAGTATATTGGTTCTGCAAAAATACCATGAAAATTCAGGTTAACATTTGTATAGAAATTCCCATCTTTTATACAAATGCATGTCTTAATTTCATATTTTACTTCCTGATATAAAATTAAAATAAACAGTACTGATCAGAATAAAAAGTTTTATCACAGAAACATTTCCGACCAACTTGTGAGATCATCTTCAGCTGTATTACTATAGTAATAAAACTGAAGATGATCTCACAAGTAGGTTGTGTGCTGAAATTAATTTTATTAATCATCAATAGTAGGATGGATTATTATACATATATAAATATAAATAGTCATGTTTTTTTGATGATTTGGAAAAACTGAAAGATTGGTTTACTGAAAACAACATGATAGTCAATGAAGCTAAATCTAAATATATGATATTTGCCTTACATAATAGAAGTATCAGCAGTAACACATACATCAATACACGTTTTATTCCAGTAGAATCTCATAAAGATCTTGGTTTAATTCTGGATAATCGACTGTTCTACAAATACCTTTAATCCAAAGCACTCTTAGCAGTTGAGTTTTTTCAAAACTCAACTGCTAAGAGTGCTTTGGATTAAAGATATGTTTATGAGTAGAAGCAGTGATTTAGAAGGTATGTCCTACAAATTTCATATTAATAACATAATAAATCAATTAAGTAGAAAATCTGCTTTTACATCAAGATATTTTGCAAGAGTAAAGGATAAGCATATACTTCAAACTTTGTTTCATGCTGCATTCGTATCTTCTGTAGTGTACGGCTTACAACTATATTCTGCTGGACTTGTATCAAGTCCAAATCATTTGAATGAAGTATGGAAACGTATCATCAAAAAAATAAATAGTATACATCTGTCAAATACTCAAAACTCAATCACAAATATTTTACATTTACCAACTATTGAAGAACTGAGAAATAAACATGATATTCAAATGCTAATGAAATTCTTGAAAGGAAATCTACAATCTGAAATTATAAACTACAATGTGCCCCAGATCAAATCACGAAAAACAAATTTGCTCCAGATCAAGGTAAAAAAGCTTGAAAAATCTCACAAATCCTTTTTTGTTAGAGTTTGTATGACATTCAATTTTTTGTAACTGTGATAAGGGGGACACCCAAAATTTCTTCTTTTTGTAGGGTGTATATGTTTATAAATAAATAAATAATATCCTATGAACACGAAAAACTGTATTATATACAACAAAAGCTTTTGCTGCCATTTTATGTAAAAACATTGTACAGAAGGGTTGTTTATATGAATATTTTAACTATTTCAATAACCAATAAGAATATGAAAAACTTTTAAAAAAACGAAAACAATACTAAATTTTTGAAAAACTGTGCATTCTAAAAGAAGTATAGTGTTCTAAAGTGGTCGTTAAAAAAAGAATGTGTTTACAGATTACTGATGAGGGTCTCAAAGTAAGACCGAAAACATTTTAAAATAAAAAAAATAGTTCCTGTTAAAGAGCTGTAAGTATAGTAAAATTGTTACTAAAGAACAGGAGTTATAATAGACAATAAATGAATTAGTATTCAACTTCAGCAAAGTTTCTCTCTTTCATATATGTACTGGAAGATGATAGTAGGGTTCTCTCTCACTCTCTCTCGATGTAATAATTCTAGATAATTATAGTCATGTAGTATTAGTAATATCATATATTGTTGTTAACCACTTCATTATATAATCTTTTTATGCTAAATAAATATGTTTATTTTAGTTATATATAGGCATTCTGAATCAATCTGTAATCCTGGACCTTGCATCCCTTATCCATGTGATGTATGTAATATGGCCAAATCCTGATGTTTAAAGAGCAACAATCTGCAGTTGTGTCACCGATTTGAATGTCCCTGGGTTCTCACAGAAGTTTCATTTCCATTATATCAATAATTAAAATATAACAGCACAAGTTCAAGTGAAAGATTGATATATTTATTTCCTAAAGATCTTTCAGCTTAAAAACACCATCTTCAATAGGAACGAGTAAAAGAATTACAAATGGAACAAGTATTAATTTGAATACAAGAACATTTACAATAGAAAAAAATATAGTGGTTAAAAAACAAATATATAAAAATTTCTAAAATATATACATAAAAAGATCAAATGAAAAAGTCAAACTAAATAAAATAAAAAGGACACATAATATGTTTCTAATGCATCCCATAAGGATGGAATGGCTTCAGAGGGTTGTCATTAATTACATATCATTTATTATGATGATGTTTTATATTAAGGGCCTCTGCTAATCTAATTTCAGACATATTATTAATGGGACATTTCAGACAATATTATAAAATAACAGCTGATGCATATTATATTATTTTAATATAATATTGCACAGCTATATAAGTACACACTACAAGAGTTGCAGTTATTCCTTGATTGTATCAGAATGACAACAAAACAAAAAATACTTATTAATAATATTGTCTTACGTATTAATAAATTAACTTTTGTTTATATATATCTCATTTTAATGCTGGCCACTGGCCATTAATCTAGCATTTTATTGCAAGAAAAGATAAGAAATGTGAAATTTTCAATTGATACATTTTTTTGACACCATTGTAGATCAGAACTGAACTTCCAATAGAAATATCTAGCATTCAGCCAGTCCAGACAGCCTGCCTAAATGTATTAGATGGGATATCAAAGACAAATTCAGGTCCAATAAAGGAACAATGAACAAGAAGCTATTAGCATGTCAATAATCTTGTTGCATCAATCTCTGTACACTGGACTACATACAAACTGTGTTCTATTCTGTTAGCCAATTTAACAATGAGACAATGGCATTGTCTCATTCTCAAACAAGCTTTGAAATAAAATGACAACAATTGCTTTTATATAATTTGACTATCAAATAAGATGATGTCTAACAGATTTTTATCATTTCTTAATATTCCAAAGATTGTATTGGGTCTTTTGTGAGACAAATTTAGCACCAGTTACCTTTTTTAACTTTTTTACCTTATATGATGGTATCTGAAGATACAGTATATCCTGATATCTTTGTGCTATACTGCTTTCCTATTCATTAATAGTGTTAGCATGAGTTAAACACTTTATCATCTCCTCATAGATAGAAAAACTTGCCTCAAAAAGACTCCATATGATTCTTTGGAACATTAAAAAATAATAAAGATGATTATGATAGGTTAGATAAGACAGGAGTGTACGTTATAACAACTAACAGCACTATGGCAGTTGTTTTTAAGTTATTTTGGCAGTGTACTAGAGTAGAATTACATTATACTATGTAACAGCATCAGTTTAAGTGAATTGAATTATGTGTGTGATAAGTTGTGTGAAACTCTAGATGGCGCGTTTTGGGATCTAAGTTGACAGCTAAGGACTTAGGCCCAGTTTCATAAAACTATTGCGGATCGTTAGTTGCTAACTTCGCCTACATCTTGTTAGTTTCCGTTGCATAAACAAAATTACAACAACTTTGCTAGTGGAGATGATGTCACAATCTTGATAAAGTTATCGACAACAGAATTTGCTGTTAGAAGCTTGCGAATAATAAAAATGGCCACTCTACTTTTGTACTACTGTCTTGAAAATTTTCGAACTATGAGATGAGAAATAGTATTTCAAGATCAATCAAATCCTTTTAAGTGGCCAGTAGAAATATTTATAAGAAATTATCGGCTACCATGGACTTCAGTATTTCAGTTATGATAAATTATAGATCATTATTATTTATATTTAATTTTTCTGTTGTTTATTATTTTTTCTATGAAGTTCATTAATAAAATGTTCTAAATGTCAAGTACATTTATTAAACTTGCATATATTGAATAAATGATTACTTAGATAATTTCAAATTTTTAATAAAAATTTATTTTATGAAAATACAAATACAACTGTAACTAAACTATACAAATAAAACATAAATGAGATACAAGATAATATTATTTCAAATTACATTGATTTTATTTCTTTAAAGCAATTAAAATTTTCTTCACTTCTAAAATTTATTTTGCAAATTTCCAATTATAGTTCATTTTGTAAAATCTATTCCTTTATATTATTTTAATTTACATTAATATAAAAATGAAACAGTTCATTTATTATTGAATTTCAGTCATTTAAGTGTTAGTTTCTCTCTTTCAATTTTCAGATGTTCTTGTTTTAATTCTGAGAGTTGAAGGTGTTCCTTAAAATTTCTTTTAATTCAGTTAATAATGGATCTTGCTGCAATTCAAAGTTTTTATCTTTTTTCTGCCTTTGTGGCCTATCACATATTGAGGAAGAAAGATGATATGTACTTAATTATCTGAAAAAATAATTTCAGGATTTCCAGAATATATAAAAAAATTATTTGAAAAATTTAAAACTTACTTGAAATAATTTCTCTGTTAGAAAAAGAATTTGTGATTTCTAAAAAAAATGTTTTCCTGGAAATTTTAAATACATTGTATAAGATATAACTAATGATAAAATATATTTAAATTATGAAGAATCACTTACAACTTGCATAGCAATATTATTGTATACAGGAACAGGACTGCTTGAATCAATATAAGTTGGCAAACCATATGTTGATGATAGGCCACATAATGCACAAAACTCTATCCTCTAAAGGAGTTAATGATAATTCAGATGGTCTTTCATCTAAAATATATATCCAAATTCATTTTTAAAACCACAAATAATACACAGTTATAAGCTCTCAGTTAAAGTGAAAAACAAAGGTTTTGTTATAAAGATAATATATTATATTTGCACTGATGATGGTTTATTAAAAACCAAAAGTACTCTGCAATAAATAATTGTTTTTCACTTTAACTGAGAGCTTATAACTGTGTATTATTTGTCTTCCATCTGTTTTTTGACTACTTTTAAAAATACAAATTGCTTCTTTTTACATCTCGACTTCAGATTAAGCCATTTATCTTTAATTTCTCTCCACTGTCGTTTCATACAGCTAACTGAATTTATTATTAAAGTTATTTCCTCTCACACTTTTTATGAATTCTTTTTTATGCTGTATTTCATTTAATAATATCTTTATCTCACTTCCAATAAAATTCGCTTTTGACTTTCGAAAATTCAAAGTAGACATCATTTTTGTCTCTTCCCAACATTCAATATTTCTACGTCACTATAATCTACTTCTGCCAATGTAAAAAACTTTTTCATTGGATGTTTGACAAATCACGTAAGAAGACTCGAAGGCAGAGTTATTTCGGCTGTTACTATGACGTAGCATTTGCTAAAACTACATCATACTTTATACTGCTCTAAGTGCTATTTTATGAACTTTGAAACAGAAAGTTAAGCAGTTTATTATAGCTTCGATTACTGTAAGAAGTTTCTTGAGCCAGCAGTATTGATTCGGGTGTTTACAGAGAATATTGTAAACTGAAAAAGAAACTTGTTAGGGTAAAGGAGACATTACTTTTCTTGAAGGAATGCAAATTGAATGATGTCCTGCTTATGTCCATTCACAGAATTACCCTGCCTGTAAAGTCGAAGATAATCTTAAGAAACACAAAATGTTTGTTAAAAGTTTGCAATTAGTGATGCAAAAAGAAGATTCTTTCGACTCAAGTCCTTTGATAAGGAACCTCCTGCTTCTTGCAAGTGAAACATCGAATTCACAATTAAACAACCTAATTTTAGAATTTGATGAAAGAATGCGGTTATTCCAGCAAGATTTCCATAAGAAACTTATAAAAAAGCTAAAATGGATTTTTTATAATCAGCTGAAAAGTACAGCTAAAGGTTCCCTTCCACTAGCTGAAGTTGTAACTGTCCTAGATGACATTGCTATTCCACCCTTAACTCCAGAACTTTTGGAGAAAGGCTCGACATGCGTCCTCTACAATGCTTTTAATATTATGGAAGATATACCCACATTAGAAAGGCTACTGGAGCCCCTTGATGAATTAGAAGCAGAAAAGCTAAGATGGGCATTCGTTGGTGAGAAAAGTAAGAGTAAACACCAAAAAATAACTCCTCCTATTGATGGACTTTCCCCTTGTGATGTGAAAGTTTGGCACACAATAAAATGGATCAAGGACCAGGAGCTGGTTGTAACAACAAGTCCAAGAAGTTAGTCCTGTTGAAAAGATCCACGTATAATAATTACATATTAAGTTATATCCGGGATTCTAAGGCTGAAGTATTGAATAAAGACCCGACTGACACTCTGGTCTCTAAAGTTAATAAACTCTTCCAACGTCATGCCTTGCCTGCCTTTGTTAGTAAACATAAGATCGTTAACCCGGCGTGTCCTAGGATCTTCTCGTTTATTAAAACACATAAAGACCCTCTCACAGCCCGACCTATTGTTGAAAAACTATGCTCCCCGATGTATTTTATTGAAAAACATCTTGCAAAATGGTGTAATGCTTATCTAGCTTCTTACCCCTACGTGGTGTCCTCCTCAAACGATTTTTTAGAACAATTAAAGTTGGTACTTCCTAAACACAGTGGCTATATGACAGTTCTAGATTTCGATGCTTTGTATCCCTCTCTTAACTTGCAGGACACCTGCTTGATATTTTATAGATTTTTAATCCAGCATGCCCCAGCAGACCACCAAGACCCAGCCCTCCTATGAGAGATCGGTTAGCTAGTATGTCATGAGTCACATTTCGAGTTTGAAGATGTTTTTTACAAGCAGCACCAAGGAGTCCCTATAGGCAGCCCCATGGCTGGAATCTTAGCAGAGTTGGTTGTTAGAGAGGTTGAAATACAGCTTAATCAAAACCTGTTTAGTGAGATCCTGTTTTACTCAAGATATGTTGATGATTTGTTTGTAGCCTGGAAGGATAATCACATCGCAAGCGACCTTGTACAACACTTTACTAGAGCAGAATTTGGGCTTAAGCTTAACCTCATACAAGTTAGTCAGTCGGAGGTTAATTTCCTAGACGTAAAAAATCTTAGCGGACCTTGGTAGATTTAACACTACTGTCTATGCAAAACTCTCTACTCCTCCTGTCGTTATACTAAGACAGTCCTTTGACCCTTGGTCCTTCAAGAAGTCGGCATTTAATTTTTATTTTAGCAGATGTTTGACACACTGCAGTAACAGATTCCTTTGAAAAGCGGAGATGGATAGGATCTTTAACCTCGGTAAAAAGCATGGCTACGCTACTAAGCTGTATATGAAAGCGAGAGAGAAGTTTCTAAAAAAAAAGGTCCCCTCTGGACATTAAGAAACATCGACACCCACTGAGCATATTTTAGACTCCACCTCCCGTTACCCTATACCGTACCGGCTTCACAATAGTAAGGCAGTTAGGTCGTTGTTAAAATTCGCTAACAAAACTAGTTCATTCAGGAGAGCCCCTACAATATTTAATGTTATACGCAATGATAAAACTAAAAGGTCTAATGACTTTAAGACAGGAGTTTATAAAGTCCCTTTAAGAAATCTAGACGACAACCAGTTGGAGACATATACATTGGGGCCACTGCTCACAATTTTAAACATAGAATACTTGAGCATAAGGACAACATCAGCAAAGGGGGACCTCTGTACTGCCTTAGCACAAAGAGTGTATGAAAAGAATACGGAGATGCTTTGGCAAGGTGCAAAGGTCGTAAAGAACGTACGAATCCGCAAAGATCTACCTATAATAGAGAAGTTACAAATACTTAAACATAACGAGATGGGTAAAGTTATTAACATCAGACAGACAGAAGGAATCAGTGCAGTATGGCGTTATGCTGTTAGAAGAAATATTTAACTGTTTAATTTTGCATTCTCATGTTAAATGAATATTTTAATTTTGTAATTTTGTTATATATTATTTTTTCTGTATTTTATTTATTTTTATTATTTAAACTTAGTAATCCTTTTAAATTTGAATTTGTTCTAATTTTTTTAGTTCTGTTCTAGAACCAATTGGTTCTTTGGTCTTCTAACCGATTGTACAACTGATGATGATACTCATAGTATTGAAAACGTTTTTGTATAATAAATTTATACTTTTATACTGCTCTAAGTGCCATTTTATGAACTTTGAACTTTGAAACAGAAAATTAACCAGTTTATTATAGCTTCGATTACTATTTGCTAAACCTTTTATGCAATGGAATATCCGCAAGTTATCTTCTCTTCGTGAAGGTCGCCATATTTACCGATGGTTATTAGTTGCAAATTGTTAACTTTATGCAATTGGACCTTAGCCTTTGAGCGGTTATGGGCTTTATGTACGCCAGATGGGAGAATGGCAGACTGTTCCAATACACAACTGACTTAGACAATAACTTTAACAATAATTAACATATTTATTAAACAAGAGAGTCCTTTACAAGTGTTATCAAATAAAAATCATTTGAGGAGGATAAATACCCTTGAAGTTTGGAGAGAGATCTTGAAGTTAACAATTTGGTAGCTGATGATAAAAGTTCAAATAGATGGTGATGCCAGTCGCCAATTTCAATAATGTTAAGTATCTCATCATTGTGAAGGGAATCACAGCAGTTTACTTTTCTTTAAGAGTACTGGTGCGATTTTCCGTATGTGACAATGATATAATTACAGCTGAGACATCATCCTTTCCTTTATTCTTCTTTTTTAACAGGGTGCGTCAGCTAAATCTGGACAAATTTCAAATTGAATTTCCCGTTGATGTCAGCACTATGATGCTGCTGACGTTTTAGTAAGCCAGACAGACAATGCGTTTGAAGATAAGTACAAAATAGCTGATTAGTTAAGATCAAGTGCAGAATATATAGGAGAGCAGCGATAATCGATGGCCTTCACGCTGGACATTCACCTTCCGAAATAATTCAGTTTTTTAACTATCCCAGATCAACAGTTTATGATGTTGCTGCTAGATATGCGGCTTCAGAGAGAGGCTTCTGAAGAAGGTTCTGCCAACCCGGAAAGGAAGAGCCATTCCAGGGGGAGATCGTCAAGGACACCGGAAGTTGTCTGATGAGCTCAAGAGCTCATCTCAGAGGACTCAGGGCAATCTCTCAGGCAGTTGGCAAAAACATTGGGTGTGAGTGAGGCCACAATGCGTCGAATTGCGGAAGAGGACCTACAGTACAAGTCCTACATCATAAAAGTATGACAGATGCTGTCTGATGCTGCTAAAACAAAGAGAGTTGCTCGCTGCAACTTGCTTCCTAAAGAATTCTGGCTTCCTAACAGTTCTGATTTGAATCCTTTGGACTATTACATATGGAGCGTTGTTGAAAGGGTCTCTAATAGGTCGAGACATCCTAATGTGGCATCTCTCCAGGCCGCTATTGAGGCAGCGTTTTCAAACCTGAACAAGCAGGCATTGTGCAGGGCATGTCATCATTTCCGGTCAAGGATCAAGGCAGAAGGGAATTACATTGAGTAATTTTAATCTAAAGGGATCCCAAAATAGTGTGCAAATGATAATTTTGATAATTTTATTCTTTTTGTTAAATAAAATTTTGTTTAATTAAATTGTTTATTTTGTCCGGATTTAGCTGACACACCCTGTATGTCTAAATGTGTATGTATAACCATCTAATATTCTTATTTTGCTCAAGTCCCAACTACTCACTTTATGTGTTAGAAATCTGGAGACAAGTATATCCTCTTTTGGATTCATCCTTTTGTCTTCATATTGGTGTATCTTGCTTTTGTCTATGAAGACTGACTCTAACAAGTTAGGAGGCAACTTACTTCATTTGCAGTTTTGACTTGACTATCAAAGAATTTCTTTTCCAAGTCAAAATTTGATGTTATTTGACCTATTCCTGGATAATGGTTTTTGGAGATGGCATTCATTCTCATTTTTCTTATATTTTAAATAAATACAGATTGTTTATGGCTTCATCTGACTGTGATACTTGTAAGTAACATGATTTATATGGTGTCAATTTGACTTTATACTTTTATATTTTTATTATGAGTGATTGAGGACTAGATCCCTCACTTGGTAATGATGTTTATCACATAATTTATCCTCTTGCAATTAATTTCTTTGTTTATAAATACAGATATCAAATCTTTACAATTATTATACATTCTGATTTTAAAGTCCGAAAAAAGCACAATAAGCAGTGAAGAATAACACATTTAATGAGAAAAAACGTTTTCGGTATTGGTACTACCATCATCAGTTGTATATAAAAGAATATAATGAATTAGAACAGAACCTTTGGTTATATTGTCCTTGTGTTCAGAAAGCCTTTCTTTAAAATTTCTGGCAGTGGCTCCGATATAAAGAGAGGCTTTCTGAACACAAGGACAATATAACCAAAGGTGTCCTCAGCACCGCTTTGGCCCAAAGAGCATACGAAAAAAAACACTGTAGTCCTCTGGAAAGAAACTAAAATCATAAGGAATGTGCACGATTGCAAGACATTGCCTGTGGTGGAGAAGACGGAAATTTTAAAGAACAGCGTGACGAATAATGTAATTAATATCCAACAAGCTGACGGACTAAGTGCAGCATGGAGATATGCTCTACGCAATGACTTATAATAACTTTTATTTGCCTTCCCCTAGGTCTATGTGTATTTTCCAATACCCCCGGTGTATTTACGATTTATTTTAATACTATGTTATGTATTTTTATGTAATTTATGTTTATGTTTATTTTTAGAATTCTAATTAATGTTTTCACGTTCTATTTTTAGATTTTTAATTTTAAATTTAAAGGAATTCCTCTGGTCTGTTCTAATTCATTATACTCTGTTATATACAACTGATGATGGTAGTACCAATACCGAAAACGTTTTTGTCTCATTAAATGTGTTATTCTTCACTGCTTATTGTGCTTTTTTCGGACTTTAATGCTAAAGGTTAAGCAGTTTTAGTGATTTCTTTTATGATCATTCTGATTTTATCGGGTGTCACATGCCTTTACAGTTGGCAGAGCATATAGATGTTCATGTCAATAAAATTGATTACCGCTCTAGCAAAGCATTACTTACAGATTAAATGGTATGAAACTAACATTATTAAAAGTATTAGTAATCAAAGGATGGTTTCTTGAAAGAGACTTTTGAAATTTTGAGATGAAGTGAAAATGAAGACAAATTAATAATGGCCACCATGATAATTTCCTGAAAACATGGGCATATGTAGCTGTAATGATTAAGTATATTTAATACAGTGGGTGATTGGTTAACGAACAGTTCGGATTACGAACAAATTAGATAACAAACACTTTTTTGAAAGATTTTTATGTTCGGTTAATGAACACGTGTTCGGATACCGAACACTTCACAGAACAAACTGTGGGACCCGCAGACTGATTGCGGATAACGAACACTTCACAGAACAAACTGTGGAACCTGTGGACTGACCGAATAAAGATCAGCTGGATGGCTGCATGGTAAAGCTGTGGCTTACCATTCTGGAGAATCTGGGGGTCCCTAGCCCGATGGCTGCGTAGTAAAACTGTGGCTTAACATTCTGGAGGATCCGGGGATCCCACTCCTGCAATTTTTCAGGAGGGATCCGGGCCCGGTCCGTTGAAACCCATCCTTCTGGTTAACTCCATCATGGGTGTTGGTCAGCCTGTGATGATGGCGGCTCTATAAGTGGCCGCCTCAGATAAAAATATTCCATGAGGATATTTCAGCTTAACTAACCGACCTATGGTAAATCGATGATCGGTTAATGAACAATTTGGATAACGAACATTGTCTTGGAACAGATTATATTTGTTAACCGATCACCCACTGTACCATTAAATGAAGTTTGCCACTCCTGGTCTATCTTTCAGTTAAACAGAAAAGGTGAACTCCTCAACAAGCACCCATGACTTTCAAAAGATTGAGCACCTCTACATTAAATGATTTTTGTACATAACTTCATTTAGATTCATTTAAGATAGTCACCATTGATATTATGATGACATCTTTCTTTCTTAGTTGTTTTAGATGCTTTCCAACTGGAGATTTCTAAAAGATGTGTCTCTGATATCCATTACAGAAATTCATGGTATCCAGCAGCCCATATTCATCTTTCCTTAAAGCTGGCATTTGAAGGATGGAATTGAACATAGCCAAATCATTATTGATAAAAATTTGAGATTAGGCCTAGAATTAAACCTTCTGAAATTCATAGTAAACCAATACTTTGCCACTCGGCCATCAGAGTGATTGGTAAAGTATTTATATTATTGCTGTAAAACTGATATACAATATTGATAACTTTTATGATGATATCAGTATATCAGTTAAATTTTTAATGATAAATTTGAAATTGATAACTTTCAATGAATCAAACATAGGTTTTTTTAAATTATGATAGAGGTCAGCAGATTAAGTCATAAGTAGTGTTGAACATCGATAGGAAAACATTGATGTTTAACATTGATAAAACCATCGAAAGGTAACATCGATGTTTTCTAACATTGATGTTATATAGGCTTGGAGATCTCTACCACGACAATGCTATTAATTACTTCCAAAAAATCCTGAAGGAATTAGGATTTTTCGGTAATGATTAGGAGCGAAAAGCAATCGATATTGGGCAGATTCTTTATCAGAAAATAAACATAATAGATAAAAATGCAAGACTATGTATGTATATATCATTGAAAATAAACATAATAGATTAAAATGCGAAACTATGTAAGTATATATTATGAATAAACATAATAGATGAAAGTGCAAGACTATGTATGTATATATTATTGCAATAATCATATAAATGAAAATGCAAGATTATGTATGTATATATTATTGTTACTTATATAAATAAACAGCAAGATTATGTATATATATATATTATTGTTATTACATATAAATAAATGTAGTGAAGTTTTTATATTTGTTTTTTGGGTCTCCAGAATGAATTAATCAAATTCCCATAAAATCATATTGTAAAATCGATGATCGGTTAATGAACAATTCGGATAACGAACATTTTCTTGGAATGGATTATGTTCGTTAACTGATCACCCACTGTAGCTTTTGTTATTAGTTTCAATATTATTATATCTTTATTTTTGTTTTAAATATTATGTAAAACATTGCATTTGTATCTTTTAATGATATTTTTATGTGTAATTTGTTTAATACATAATTATACATGCTAATTCTATAATTTTAAATTTTGAATAAGTGGAATATATATTCAATTTTCTGCGACTCTTAAGATACTTTTATATTTCTGTACTGTGTAAACTGCTTAAGTGACTGTGTGCAGTTGAAAGCACTTCAGTTAATAAAAACATGTTTTTGCCAACTTTTGTGTGTTTTCTGTCCATATAGTGCATAGCTTCTCAAAGTGTGTATCATGATCCCATATGGGTCTCGTAACTAAATTTGGGGGTTGCAGAAATTTTAGCAAAACTTAAACATTTAGCTAAAATTTTTAAATTGCCAGCTCATTAGTATGAATATTTGGCTTTGTCTTTAACACATGGTAAAATTGTATTTGAATGTATACTAAAGAATTGTTTTCAAATAAATTTTCTTTATGATTTATTATTAACAAATGTTTTAATTTGTATTCCAAGTTTATACCTCTATACCCAGGGTTGCAAAAATATTTGCTCATGTAAAAGGGGTCACCAAGTGGAAAAATTTGAGAATGTAGTGCTGTTTTTTTGCCATTATTTTTGGCTTGTTTACCATCTTTCTCCACTGCTTTATTACTACTGTTATTGTTTTTATTGTTTATTACTGCTTTATTATTGCTTATTACTGCTGTTATTGTTTTTATTTATATTGTTTATTACTGTTGTTGTTGTTTTTATTTATATACTGATGTTATTGTTTTTATTAAATAAATAAAAACAATTACAAATACTATAAAAAAGTTTATTTGATAAAGCCAAACAGAATAACAAGTAAAACAGCAGTAATAATTTAGAAATCAAACTGCTTAAACTCATTAAACAATTTTAAACAAGCACTTTTCAGCAGTAAACTCAGCAAACACTTTATTTAATTGTGCAAAGTATTTTTGGCTAATCAGTTAAATAAGACAGGAATGTACTGCAATGTCGTGAATTAGAGCAAATGTCAATACTATTAATTATAAACTACTACTAATGGTCTAATGACTCTGCAATCCAGAGTTCGGCCTGAGCTCAGGTCTTAAACTAATTCTAATTTAAATATAATTAACTACAAAACAATCTAACACTAATGTAACGTCTAACTGACGAAATGAAACTGGAAATCGGAACTTATAACTAAAAGTACTGATTAAGTGTTAGAAGCAGAACGCACCCCAAACGGTGTTAGAAACTTATACTAATAATTGAATAAATTCTCAAACAAGTTAAATAACAAAAAATATAAATTTATTAGACTCAGTTCAAACAAGTTAAATGACAAAAAAATATAAATTTATTAGACTCAACACAAAAGTGTTAATAAATGCTTTATTGAAACGATAATAAAGCAAACAATCAATTAATCAACAAAACTTGTTTAATCCAAATCAAATATCAACCTTACAAAGTGTTAATAAATGCTTTATTGAAACTTTAATAAAGCAACAGTAATTAACCAACAAAACTTGTTTAATCCAATTCAAATATCAACAATCAATTATTCACAAAGAAAAGAACCTTAAATACTACTAAAATTCTACTACCTCCACCACAGATCCAAACTTCAAGCAAATTGTAGACCTTTACAAGAATTCCAATATCACTTTAACCAGCTTTACATCGATACAACACCTCGTTCTCTTGTCGTTTTCGTAGGCTTTTTATATCCGAATGATGTATAGTCCCATGCTGCTTCATTTACATACTTATACATAACAAGTTAAAGTTATTAGCTTACAGAGTAGTCAATTCATGTCATCCTCTTTACAGTTTAATTATATACGAACAAAAACATCAATACAAGATCATTCTTACATTCTCATATCGGATCAGTGGTAAATTAGTTAGATTAGATGATGTCATTACCCAGGACAGCTCTTCCGGAAGACTGTTCCCGATTCCCTATCATGTGATTGCTAACAACGACGGAGAAGGTGGAAGTAAGTTAACTTGTAAACTAAATATAATATGTTAGATAATAAGAAAACAACGAGAAATAATAAAGTGCATAATAAAATAAAACAGGATAGGTTGGAGTTAACTTCCTCACATACGTTATACCATAAAGATAACTAACAGCACTATGGTAGTTGTCTTTAAGTTACTTTGGCAGTGTACTAGAGTAGAATTACATTATACTATGTAACATACAACAGGGTAATATTAGAATAGTTTTTTAAATACTTTTGTATGTTGCACTGATGATGGCAATTAGCTGAAAGTACTTTGCCAAATAAAATAGTGTTTACTGAGTTTACTGCTGAAAAGTGCTTGTTTAAAATTATTGTTTAAACAGCAGTAATTTCTAAAATAGATGTAAACGTAAAAATTGAATTTATAAAATGAGAAAAATATAGTACTGTTTGGACTGCTCGCTAGTGCTAAGAAATATACATAAGAAATAGTATCGGAAATGCATATTTTTCGAGATAAACAGGTTTTTTTCACCCGAAAGGCATAGAACGTATTAATCCACGTGTAATATGTATCGACGTCCTTTATAAACATTTGAAAATCCTCCAACAACAATTCAATTAACTTTTTTTTAATTGCAAAACAAAATGACCTTATTTTTTACATATTTTAGTAAAACTGAACAATAACAACAAAGCTGCAGGATGGCATCACAGTAAATGTTCGAAATGCCCTTCGTCAGATTCATCACAGTAAATGTTCAAAATGCCCTCCGTCAGACTCGATAAAGGCTTGGAAACGTTTTGAAAATGAGAGTCTAACTCTTTGACAAATCCCGGGCATGTTCTTGATGTCTATAAACCCATTCGTAATTCTTTCTCGGAGTTCATCAGGCATAGACATTTCAGAATGATACATTAGGCCTTAGAATGACCCCAAAGATAAAAGTCCAATGGATTTAAATCCGGGGATCTCGCAGCCCATGTGACAGGACCACCTCTGCCAATCCATTGAATATGGAAACGGTCATTGGAACTGTCAATTTCGTCCTCAGGTCTTACGTGCGGGCCGGCGGGCTTCACACTATCCCATTACAGATAGATTGTAAATCGCACAAAATTTACTTTCTAGGTAAAACATCACGTCTCTAAAGATAACTTTTTAGAATAAATTATCTTTTTTATATATGTTAATTGTCTTGAGAAGTTTTTTATAATATGATTTCAGTTACTTATCATTATTCAATACAGCGGAGTATTACTAAAATAGTTTCTGTTTTAGAATAGCTAATAATTCCATTATATATGCATTTCCGACACTGTGTTCATAGGACATTTTTTTTATTTTCACGAGTAGAACCAGCCCTGAAAGTTTGTTGGTGGACTTTAGGAACACCCTGTATATAGGACACTAGTGTTTCCAAATTCCTGACATTTTGGAACCTTCAGGAATCGAGAACGGGAAATCATATTTCGCGAGAATTCTCGAGAATTCCCAATATAATCATTTTATTGAATTTTCGTTGATCATCTGTAATAATGATTATAACAGTAAATATTAACAAATATGAATATATAGAAGGTGAGTCTTTCAGAGGTTTTGAGATACTCCTATATGTAAAAGATCAATGCAAAACATGAGAAAATAAAATTTTCTAAATGGAGGTCGACCAGAATTTCATGACTAGTGCATCTCTTGCCCTGAGGGCTAAACAGGAATCATTATGGTATCATTTTGGCTAAGTTTCTATTATATTTCAGGTTTTCTCAAAATATAAGCAATGTAATTAATGCAAACTTTATTTAACCCAATCTTATAATTATATACAGTGAGTTTTTACATATATCGCATAATGTATTAACATACATCACCATTGTCAGCCACAAACATACTGATCGAATGTGGTTAGTAGTACTATAAACTAACTTTTCAAAAGCTGCTTAATCATATCAAGGCTTAGTTCAATGGATTAAAGCACTACATGCAGTCATAAGCTATTAAAAACACTTTTTTAATATTATTCGCAATGGTTAAAATGCTTTCGGTATCATGGATACCCTCCTCAGTTACAGGGGAATAAAAAGATTTTGTTTTCTTGACTGCTGGTTAGTGCTGTAGAAAATACTGAACTTTATAAAAATGTGTAATTCATGTAAAAATAAGTTATTGATAAAATATATTTTATCAATAACTTAGTTCACTAATAATAATTAGTAAAACTCTAAAATTTAAGCATTTTTAGAAAATGTAATTCACTTTCTAAAAATACTCAAATTTTTACTATTTTTATTAGTGAACTAAGTGTTTGTGTGAATGTATCACTAAAAAATGATACATTGCCTGATTTATGTAGATCTGACATAAATAGATCCATATTTATATAGTGGTTCCCTGATTTACTAGAAATATATATTGATTTAAGCAGATAAAGCTATAAACAGAGATATGAGAAAATGCTACTGTACAACACCTTTTCATGCATTTTTTCCCCTAATTTTATCATTTATCATAAGTGCATATGTTTTATGTGCATATTGGATTAATTTTAGTCAATGCAGGCAGGATCTCTCCTGAAAAATTGGAGGTGTGAGACTCAGAATTGAAGATGGAACCAGTAAAACGACAAAGATTATGAAAAACTGCTTAACTTTTATATGTAGAGTAAAAAGCACATTTAGCAGTAAAATAGCATAAACTTTAATAAAAACCTAATAAAAGGTTTTTATTAAAGTTATGCTATTTTACTGCTAAATATGCTTTTTAATTTGAACTTTACATATAGAAGATGGAACCTCCAAGACATTAAGTAATTGCTTTACCACTTGTCAATTTGGCCAACTTATGTGCTTATTCTTTAACTTAATTAGTTTTTTTGTTACATACTAGTATTGTATAGGGTATGCTTTGAAATATGTATGTTTTAATTTACATAGGATTTTGTTTAGTGATCCATCTACATAAATCAGGAAGTTTATCTGATAAAAAGGCAAAGATCATAATAATTAAAAATCCTTTCTAAAAATGTTTAAAAGATTAAAAACAGAATCAATAAAATGCTATAAATATTTGGCAGTAAAATAAGAGAATTGATTAAAAAATGCTTTATAGGAGGTAAGTGCCCAGTTTCAAAGATAACAGATGGTTGTCTTCATCCAACAAGAGATATTAATGAATAGCATTTGTCTATATCCTTTGCAGTGTCTTTCTGTTTTTTCTAAAATAGATTGATTCCTAATGCTGTATAACTGGTTTGATTTCTGGAATCATAGTTTGTTGCAGATCTAATTACATGACTGTAGTCATAATACAAAGGTCGGATTTCTCTCCGGGCCCCTGTAATAAGTCCGACACCGTTCCTCCCCAGCCCTAACCTTTCTTTCCGTCTTAATATTAATATAAATTTTAATTTCGTTAGTCTAACCAACTCAAAACTTGGTCAACAATACAATGCAAATGTTCCATAGTTAAAAAAGAAACTTTATTATTATTAGAAAAAATAAACTTACAATTGCAAGAACAGGTCTCGTCCCCGGACAAGAAAATGAGGCTTGTTAAACTCTGTAGTAAATAAAAGAACAATTCGCTTTTCTTTTTTAACAACCATGAACTTCCATTTCAGCAAAACGTCTGACAACCACCAACCATCCGTCTTCAAGACAACACAATACGGGGAACAAGAGACCTCCACGCCATCCCACGGCAAAAACTTTTAAACTCCAACTAATTTCCATATTAATTACCAAATACAATTTTTTTTTCAAAGACTGGTCAATTTCACAACATACAATTATTTTCTTAATAAAAACCCACTGACTGAACATAAATGCAAAAGTTATACACTTCACCAACAGTTTAATTAATTGATCACAACAATAATTATCCAACATGGCGGCCCGTCCGCACCGTCTCAGCCCACCACAACAGGTAAGACTTACA
The DNA here is from genome assembly GCA_000484575.1 of Olivierus martensii. Lineage (NCBI taxonomy): Eukaryota > Metazoa > Arthropoda > Arachnida > Scorpiones > Buthidae > Olivierus > Olivierus martensii. The sequence goes on along the minus strand of AYEL01075123.1, from coordinate 26,698 downwards.
TTAGTAACAAATTTTAAAGGGCTTTTAAAACAGTCATTTAACTCTGCCTCCAGAATCCTCACAATAATTACAATTACTACTACAGTGGGTGATCATTTAATGAACAGTTCGGATTATGAACAAATCAGATAATGAATGCTTTTGCAAAAGCTTTTTATGTTTGGACAATGAACACATATTTGGATAATGAATACCTCACAGAACAAATTGTGGGACCTGCAGCTGACAGAATGCATGGAATGATAGGCTTAGACTTTGCATGTTCATGTACTTATGGGTAAGGATGGGAGAACAATGAGTTTTCCCATAAAATGAACTTGGAGACAATTTAAAACAAATCAAAGATTTATTAAAGGAAATAAGAGTGAGTTTTTATAATTTTTTGGTCTTATAATGCACTCATACCAGGTTGAGGTCAATAGACTTCGAGATCTCTATAATGACAATACTATTAATCACTTCCGAAAAATTCCGAAGAAGAGAAAAGCAATTGACATTGGACAGATTCTTTAACACCCCACAAATGGAAAATAAACATGATAGATGAAAATGCAAGACTGTGTATTTATATATTATTGTTATTACATATAAATAAATGTAGTAAGAAATTACATAATTATTTATTTTTTTGAATCTTCAGAACGAATTAATCAGATTTCATAAAAATCTATGGTAAACTGATGATCAGTTAATAAATAATTCAGGTAGCAAACATCGTCTTTGAATGGATTATGTTCGTTAACTAATCACCCACTGTACTTAACAAATGCTTCTAATCCTTACATTAAATAAAAGGAATGGGCCTTCAGCAATTTTCCATCATTCATTAAATACTGGATAATTTTCTTTTTCTTTCTTTCTCACTGCTCTAACAGACATTAAACTTTTGATGCAATTTTTCTAGCACTATTCAGCAGGCCAAACACTACTATACACTTTAAAAGAACTATTTATTGAGTAACGTTTTCGGCGCTAAAACGCCCTCATCAGTTCATACATTAATCAACAATTCTATTTTTGAACACAGAACACAGTCGTTACAGATCGAACTAGAATATAAAGCGTGCCCAGTTTCTGCCTAAGGCATTTTTTTGTATAAAAGCTCATCTGTTAATAATAATGAAAAAATTAAAATTCTTTAACATTTATATGGCACAAATAATCTGATGCAATCTTTCTAGCACTATTGAGCAGACCAAACTCTACTAAATACTTTAAAAGAACTATTTATTGAGTAACGTTTTTGGCGCTAAAACACCCTCATCAGCTCCTACATTAATCAACAATTCTATTTTTGAACACAGAACACAGTCGTTACAAATCGAACTAGAATATAATGCGCATTACAATATTTTAAAAATTTAAAACTTACAACATATAAAGCGTGTTACAATATTTTAAAATTTAAAACTTACAACATAAAGAACTTTTTAAATAGTTTGGGAACGTAAAAATTTAAATGATCCTTAAAAAGTGTTACATGCCATTCAATCAAAAAACTTACATATTATTTAAATACGGGTATATCTAACCCTAGGGTATAAAAATATAGCATTTTCCAATTGTCCATTAACAACTATTTGATACATTCCGTCCAAAGGTTACTTATTCGATCTAGATAATTCTCATTATTAAACTAACTAGTTAATCCTTTACTTGTCCATGTTTTATGATATATTTCCATGGCAATGGTAGATCTACAGGAACAATCTGGGGTATATGAAATACCTCTTACAAATATGGATAGGCAAACAAAGGAGGTATACGTAGGTGCCATGTCCAGAAACCTGAGAGACAGACTCAAAGAATTTGAAACAGATATAAAGAAAGGTCTTCAGACTATGGCTCTTGCTAGAAGAGCCTACAAATGTAATATCAAAGTTGAATGGGGCAATGCCAAAGTGGTAAGAAGAGTAGAAGATTTGAAGGAGTTGTCTGTGGCAGAGGGAATGAGAATCTTAGAAGGAAGCAGAAGGGGAGAAGTGATTAATGAAAGACAATCTGTAGATTCATAAAGGAACTACTTGTATAATTAATTGCCAAACAAGGCCTGAACATATAGCAGAGTAAGAGCCAGATCAATTCCATATTGCAAAAACATTATCAAAATACTATTTGGCCTAGTAAATTTAAAGGGCTTAAAATTACTAAGAGCTCAAATAATGTTTGATTGATTGCTTTCCTGATTATGTTCTCAGTTCTCCTTTAATACTTGATATGTTTATTAAGCCCTAAGAGAAGACTGTCTGTGTATTATGAATGACTTTTTAATCAAAGTGGAAGCCAGAAAATGTATTCAAATAAAGTTTTTTTTTAATGAACTCTTACAAATATTAGTCAAATCATTATCATATAGTTTGATAGTACTTTATAACAATTATCCTTAGACATTATCTTTATCAATCTAGATTCTAGATAAATCAAAATACCTCATTAATTTAATATTATATCATTTTTAGATAGATTTTTTTAACCATTCTAATAGCTTTATTGTAACCATTCTAATAGCTTTATTATAACTTATATTATTAAGCTTTATTGTATTTCTTATATTTATAACATTTATTTGTCCTTTTAGCTTTATTATTAACCCTTCTAATATTATACCAGGAGTACACCAAGGGTATTTGCCACTGGGTGCAAACTTTTATCAGCAGCCCCTTAAAAAAATAACTAAAAGAAATTGTTTGTAGCATCTAATACAATAAATAATATAATTATTTATGCAAACCAAAAGTTGTATATCTTATTTACTAAAAACACAGAATTCATAGTTTTGTATATAGGTAAAATTCCGTTATAATGAAATCCGTGGGACCATTGCCTCATTTCATTATAACTGATAATTTGTTAAAATGGATTTTCATATTTTTTACCATTTTACTAAATTTACCATTACAAATACTGTACTATATGTACTGCATTAATACTGTATGTTACTTCTTTGTTATAAATTTGCTATATTGAAAATTTCATTATAATGGAATTTTACATGTAATTATTTTTAATATTTTTTCAATAACAAACATAAAAAGAACAACAATTATTTCTTAATATAAACAAAGATTAATTGCACATGCCTTTATATAAAATTTACTTGATGTGAGTTTTTGTAGCAAAATCATTTATTATATCCTTCATATTTAAATTAGTAGCAATTTGATGTTGTCTGCTAATAAGACTTAAATTGTTGAATCTCTCCTCTGTCACTGTACTGCAGAGATTATTTTTTTATAATTTGCAGTTTTGAAAAGGATCTTTTGCTAGTTGCAGGTATTGTTAAATAAATTCTTAGTACTACTGACATATTGGGAAAAACATTAAGATGATCATTCAAAAATATATATTCAATTACCAAAAATGATTCATATTCAGATTAAGATAGATTAAAATATTTCCTATATATTAGGTAAATAAATATTTGATATTTGTTTCTTGTGGCCCTGTCAATATTGCTGCCTGGGTGCGGTGCATCCTTTACACCTTCTTAAGTTGGCACAGTCCTGATTAAGACTGCCAAATTGCTTATTTTATTAAGATTTTGGTAAGCCAACAATCCAAACCATGATGGTAAAATAAGAAGACTGCCTGTTGAATTTTGTCAACAGTCATCTCTATACCTATCATTAAGCATAATTCACAATGTATATCTTTAAGGTGAAATTTAGAATCTTTTATGTAAAAAGTCAAATTAGTTTTCCATGATTTTCTGTTTGTTACTCATGATTGTTAAAATTTATCTATGATCCAAAGTATAAAGTTCATTAGATATGTGCCATTCATCAATTAGATCAAAAATATTACATATCCTCAATGTTAGATCTTTATTAAGAATATAAAGATTACTGTTTACTAGAAATTCCAATAAATATATATCCTGTTGACTGATGTCTTTTTTCCAAAAATATGCAAAATCAGCCAGTAAATCTAGATAATTCCTTTGACAAAATTTGAAATATACAAAATGAATGTTGAAGTTTAGTTTACTATTGAAAATATTCTAAGAATTAAGTAAAGGATACAGAAATATTGGATTAATATTATTAATAAAAATTAAATTTTGATAAACAATAACATACTAAAATACAATAGTATAGTGGATAATTGTTTATTCTCCATATTATTATTAAAATGTAATTTTTAGTAATTATTATTGATGATTTTAAATTAATCATTGTCAAAAGTACTTTGTTTTTTATTTAAGAATAGGAAAAATTATTTTCATAATGACATGTTAAGTTGTCAGTTTCTAAATATAAATTTGCAAATAAATGTACTGAAATTACTTTGTTTTTCATTTTAAATATATATTTGAAAATTTTAAATTTTCAAAAATTAAAAAAAAATTAATTATTTTTATCATTTGAATATGAAATTGAATTGTATTTAAATCATTATGAAAAATTTAACTTTTTTATAATTATGAAAAGAATTAACAAAACATTTATAAAATCATTAATTTTATATTATTTTTTTTATAGCCTGTAAATGATAAAAAAAGAGTTGTTGCTATTCTTCCATATAATAAAATGCCTGATACTGATGAACTAAGGTAAATATAACATCATAATTATTTAAAATAAACTATATTAGTGTTGATATAAAATTGAATTTATTGAATACAAATAATTTCTTATACACTTAATTTCTTAATTTAAAGAAATTATTTATAATGCATACAATTCAATTATATTTTATTTTAGTTTTCAAAAAGGTGATATTTTCATTGTTCATAATGATATGAATGATGGATGGTATTGGGCTACTCTACATCGAACACAAGAAAGTGGCTTAGTATTCAAAGAATTAGTTGAGGAATTGGTAAGAATATAATTTCTTCATTAATAAAATTTAATAAAATAAATAATTGTAATCAATTTTGTGCTTATAATTTACATTTTTATAAATTGTTTAGAATTGTCAAATTGGAAATTTAAGCATTAGAACATACTGATTTACTCTATGATTATTTATGAATATAAGTATGATTTACTCTGTGCAAACTTATATTCATAAGTACACACAAAGTAAATCACTTATTTCTCAAATTTAATATACACTCATTGACACTTCATGTAAAGTATGGTATTATCATTAATGTTTTATAATGTTTAGTTTGATAGTTTCCAAATTAAAGAAATATCAAATGTAAGTTTATCTTCAAATTACAGCAAGAGAATTGCTTTATGTTCAATGGTATATCAGTTACTATTTTATTATGTTATACTGTATGGCTGAAATATGATATTCTCTGTTAAAAGGCCTCTGAAATTATGAATTTGAAAATTTTTTCATGAATAAATCTTTAATTTTTACAAAAGATGTGTGTATATTTACTGTGTGATGATGATGATGATTGATAATGATAGATGATGATATTATTATTCTCATCAAAAACAGCGACCCCATATAGAAATGGGAAGGAGCTTGATGATGATGATGATTAAATTATTATAAAAAAATTATTATTTGTTTGATTTTGTTACATACTTGTATGCATTTTTCTAAAAATAAAAGAATTGATTTTCTAAAAAAAAAAAAACAAAAGAGATTTATTTTAATAAGGCCCCAAAAATCTCTCATGCCTCAGGCCTCTTTAAGGCAAAGTCTGCCATTGCAGAAATGTAACAATATACAAAAAATAAAAAGGACAAATTTATACATACCATATAACATAGACTATCTATGATTTTTTTGCAGAGTATAATCCAAGTTTTAAAAAGATAATTGCTCTGTTGCTCATTAATCATATTCTTATAAACCAGGGCTGCCCAGCCAGTCGATCGTGAGCTACCAGTTGATTCTGAAAAGCTTTTTAGTCACAAGCCTCCAACCATCTTCCAATCAATTCGCTTATTAAACTTCCACTTTATAATACATAGTAAAGGTAGTCTGTGTTCTTGTTGAAACAAGAAAAGTGAAGTTAACAATACTTAGTAAAGGTGGTCTGTGTTCTTGTTGAAACAAGAAAAGTGATGTTATCCCTACGTGTTTTCGTTCTTTGTGTCTTTTATCATTTATTAAGTAATAGCAGATCAGATCAGTCGGTGGAATATAATATATCAAAAACAATAAATGAAGATTATTTCAATGAGTAAGCAAAAGTTTGTTGGACAAATACTTTTACAGATTCAAATGCTTTTCCTTTTTTTATTAAACTACTCAGGTCCGGACAACAATATATTGTTGTTTGGCACTAAAAGAGTTAAATTTATTAAAAGAATAAACTTCCCCAATTATTTAAATTTTTTTTCTTTTTTAACCATGATTACAAGTGTAGAAAAGAAAATTAAAACTTATTATTACCATGATGAATGAACACATGATTGCTTTATTTCATGGTTAATGGCAAATACTCTTGTCTAATATGTAATTCAGTTGTTGCTATTCTAAAAAAGGGAAATATCAAAAGATATTTTCAAATTAGTGCTCTCCAATTATGAAAATGAATATCCGAAAGACTCCGAAATACTATGTGCAAACATTATAGATTTAAAATCAAATGAAAGACTCCGAAATAAGCAGAGCAAAAATTATAGATTTAAAATCGAACTTATATCCGAAATATGCAGAGCAAAAATTATAGATTTAAAATCGAACTTACTTCACAAACAAAATATGTTCATAAAAATAAGATTATCTCTTTCATCATATAATCCAAATTTTGAATCAATTGCAATATCTTCTTGCTAACATTAATCTTTCTTCAAAACATACGGCTCCCAGTTTACCTTGTCATTAATTAATTAAAATTTAGGTAAATATATAAATATAACTGTACAATACTAAAACTGCAATACAATATATAGAACATATATATATATATATATATACTGTATAAACTCAAATATAAGCCAATCCGTATATAAGCCGACCCCCCGATTTCGGAGTTTGAAAATTGGTAAAAATGAATAACCGTGGATAAGCCTACCCTCAGACTTTAGCACTTAAATTTTGATAAAAATTTGAAAACGATAAATTACATGATCTTTGATTTTTAGTTACTGATATATTAATGCAACTTTCCAAAATAAATATTTTATTGAAACTTTAAATATATACATATAAAATAAATTATTATAATATAGACACCAATATATCAATTTAAAATATAAAATATTACTTTATCTGAAGCGATCGAGCACATTGCGCTGCCGACTCCAATCTGCATTTGTATAAGTGCATCAGATAGGTGATGCTGCACTGCCTAATGCACCACGATGCAGAAATTCTCGATAATAATCCAAGAATTTTATGTAGCGCCTACATAAGATTCTTGGATTATTGTCAAGAATTTCTGCATCGTGGCACATCAGGCAGTGCGGTATCAGCTATCTGATGCACTTATATAAATGCAGGTTGGATTCGGTGGCACGATGCGCTCGATCACAACAGGTAAAGTAAAATTTTACCCCAAAGCGAGATTGATGTCGGTGTATAACATTATCGTTAAAATGACGTAGCTTCAGAAAATATCAAGTTAACCAATAGTAAATAAATTTTGATAATTTACATAAAAATATTTTCTTTTTATTGTTGTTATTGAATAACTGTTTTCTTTTCTAAAAAAAAGTTCATATTATCACAATAAAAATTTTATTAGAATACATCTACATCACATGGCTCCCAAGAGACTGTTCAAAGTTTCGTTTTCTCTATAGTTGAGTTTGTATTCAAATCTTTGATCATATTTTAAAATGACTGGATCACTTTAATGATGATGTCATATACCATTAGGATGATGTGTGCAATGTGATTTCTAGACGTTAAGCATGCGATTTCGAAGTTTTGATTTTGCTTACAATGAACTTTTTTGATAGATTAAAGTTATTTTTCAGAACAGATTTTAAATAATTATTATTTTTTCATTAACTTAAACATTATTTTAGTTACCTTTTAATCTATTTTAATTAAATTATCAATGATTTTAATCTTTTTTAATTAAATCAGCGATGAGTTAAATATAATAAATGTTTATCGATTACTAGCAAATGAATTAAAACATTCTTAATTAATAATAATGAAATATAAATATATATTTTCACTCAAATATGAGTCCTTGGTGAGATTCTTGATTGATTGTCAAGTTTTCGCATCGCATCATATTGGGCAGCACAGCGTCGCGTATCTGATTATGGTATATAGACGCAAGTTGGAGTCGGCAGCGCAATGTGCTGGATCGCATTTGGAGTAAAATAAAATTTTACCTGATATCAGAATTATTGCAAAATTTCCTTCCTGATTCGTGAGATATTTACATCATATTAAATGAATTATTACAAAATTTCCTTCCTGGTCTTCAGGAGACGCTCAATAAGTTATTGGCTTTTGTCTTATTACTTCAATTTCTCCAGCCAAAAAAAAGTTGATTTTTTTGATCCGTGTATAAGCTGACACACCTACTTCAGAAATTTTTTTGAGAAAAAAATTTGGCTTATACACGAGTATATACAGTGTAAATATATATATACATAGAAATGCATACAGCATTTGTCATTTCAACATATTTTTCACACATACTATTGTCTTTATTATGCATAGGTATTACATAGATTCTAGTCTGTTGGTCTAATTCATACCTATTTTGCTATTTTGTCATTTCTTAAAATATTAAAAAAGTAAGGACTAGTTTTGAGATCACTTTAATATGAAAGTTCAATTGGCCTCCAAATGTAATTATTTATTTTATAATATAATAAACATTTCAAAAAATACATACCATATGAAGTCCAAATAAAACTTTTGCCATATCAACAATACTTTCTACTAACTGATTGGGTAACACTGCAGCTGTACCCTCCCTTCTTGTACCTAATTTACTATATAAATAATGTTGCCAACTCATGTCATCACTTGGATCAATCTGAAAAATTTTGTTTACATAATTTATTTGCCTGTTTTATGATTTTAATTAGTGCATATAATAGTAACAAATTCAAATTATCTAATAAAAAATAATAATGATAATATTAATAATTACCTTATCTGGAAGAGTTAATTGAAGACTTATATAATCAAATATATCTGATTCTTGTTGTTTCTGTAAGTTAAATTTTAAAACTATAAAAATATATTTATTATTGATTATACTTAATTACTATAACTTAAGTAATAATATACAGTAAGACCCCATTTAACGTGGGGGGATATATTCCAAAAACAGCAAGTGCTAAATGAAACAGCATTAAACAAGGTCATCTTAACATGTATATAAGGTGAAGCAGAAAAGTGAATAAAAAATATACGTCCCATTTTTTAATTGTATTTTGTAACATGTATTATTACTATTGTATTACATTAATTATAGACATTGTAACATGTATTATTACTATTGTATTACATTAATTATAGACATTTTATTATTGAACATGTATTATTATTATTGTATTACATTAATTATAGACATATTTTATTTATTATTACTATTGTATTACATTAATTATAGACATTTTTTATTGCTAAATATCGTTACCTATTGTATTACATTAATTATAGACATTTTTTATTGCTAATATCAATTCAATATACGTAGCATTTTTGTTTATTTTATTTTGTAGCATGTATTATTACTGTATACATAGGATTTTTTTAATTTTATTTTGTAACATGTATTATTACTATAATATACATAACATTTTTTAAATTTTATTTTGTAACATGTATTATTACGTGAATAAATATATATATACATAGCATTTCTTTAAATTTTATTTTGTAACATATATTATTACTATTATATTCATAGCAATAATGGGAATAGGTGAAATGGGACAGTGAATAAAAAAATATATATACATTTTTTTATTTTGTAAATACATAGCATTTTTTTATTTTATTTTGTAGCATGTATTATTACTATTATATTACATTAATATACTCTTCCGATCTAACATGTATTATTGCTATTGTATTACATTAATTATAGATTTACCTTTTTTTATTTTGTAACATGTATTATTACTATTGCATTACATTAATTATAGGCATTTTTATTGCTAATATCGATTTGTATTTAAATCATTCATGAAAATCAAAAATATTCGAGTAAATAATTTATGTTTGGATGAGGAATAACATGTATTATTACTATTGTATTGCATTAATTATAGGCATTTTTTAATTGCTAATGTCGATTTGTATTCGTAAATCATTAACAAAATCAAAAATATTCAAGTAAATAATTTGTTTGTGATGAGGAAGGTTTTTCTTTATTTGATACTTTTTTCATTAAGAAATCATTTAACATTTGTTGCCTTTTCCTCTTTCATTCAGCAAGCAATTATCAATAGCAAGACATCACATCCATGACACTTCATCTTGCCTTTGAACTTCTATCAAAATTTGGATCATTTTATATAAACTGATCCATAATTTCCATAATAGTGGTTAAATTTGACCATATCAAACTATAGTTTGAAGTGACCGCATTCAGTTTAAAACAAAAATGAGATAATTGTTATTTTTATTACTGTAAAATAACATTGATGACTGTAAATGGGATAATTGTTATTTTTATTACTGTAAAATAACGTTGATGACCAATCATAAATTGAACCCCATTCTTCAACCATTTGGTTAATCCCATCATGAATGTTGGCCAACCTGTGGTGGGCTCTATAAGTAGTCATCACCAGATACAAAATATCCCTCATGCAATATGATTGCTTAACTAACCTAACGTAATTAATCATAAATATGAATTGTGATTGCAGCAGACTTTTGTATGTACTGTACTGAACTGATATCAAATGCATTATGAGACAGCAGAGAGTATCAAAGCAACAAATTCATGCAATTTTGGATTTATGTGAGTATAACAGTTTGACAAACCATACCAAAATGAATCAATAAAAATATAGAATTAAAAAAACTGCATTATATAGAAACAGCATTAAACGGAACAGCGTTAAGTGGGATCTTACAGTACTACTATAGGCAGTGGTGAAGTGAGCTATGAAAATTTTAACAAAGGGTTCGGGATCTTACAGTACTACTATAGGCAGTGGTGAAGTGAGCTATGAAAATTTTAACAAAGTAACCCTTTGTTAAAATTTTCATAGTATTTTATCTTATAAAAACAAAATATCAAATTCTAATTAAATATTTTATTTTTTACAAAAACAGAAAATGCAAATAATAGTGCATACACAAGAAAATATTTAAAAATAAAAAAAATCTTTAAAATTAAAAAAAAAAAATAACTTACTTATTGATATGTTTTAATGGAAAACTAAATGATGGGACTTTATCCCATCGTCTTGATGTTAAACAATTTGATACCCAACAATAAATTTATTGAAAACAGATGGCATTTTCCAGCACCTGTTTAAATTTTAGGTTATCTATAATGTGTTTGACTGAACTTAAATGAAACCAAGTGAGATCCTAATCCTCACCCTTCCCACATTTCAAAAACTGTTTTGCATGCTAAGTTGCTATCAGCCTACTCTGTAGGAGGGCATTATCACCAGATCACTACTATTCAAGATGTACATTCAAATATGCAAATATGAGGAATTGAAAGACCAACATAAGTTAAAGTATGATTATGACATGACATGTTTTTTCTTGTAATAAATAAACAAGAAGAACAAAAAGAACATAGAGCTTGCAAATTAAAGACAAATTTAACAAAGGGCTTGCATGAACCCCCTAAAGCTCACCACTGATTATAGATGTTTTAAATATACCAAAATCTATTAACAAAATCAAACAAGAAAATACATTTGTTTAATCTATTTTGCAATTCATTTTATACAAGAATCCATTTACATTATATATATTGTATATATACAATATATATATCATCATCATCATCATAATCAACCATTATTTGATTCTTATATTTAATCCTCTCTTCATACTACCTATATAATACTGCATTTCTTCTTCACAGCATAACTTTCATCCGGGATGAAAGTTATGCTGTGATAGATTTTAATGCCCTGTATCCATCTGTTGAGCAGGCGCCTGCGGCCCTTATGCTTTACCGATATATGTTAGAGAGGGTTCCTAATGCTACAGAAATAGCTAGTATTCTGAGAGAAATTATGGCGGCCCTTATGCTTTACCGATATATGTTAGAGAGGGTTCCTAATGCTACAGAAATAGCTTCTGAGAGAAATTATGCACTTAGTCGTGTATAACTCGTATTTTAAATTCCGAGGAAGTTTCTATAGGCAGAGAAAGGGAGTTCCAATAGGAGGCCCCCTAGCCGGGATAATGGCGGAGTTAGTTGTGAGGCACAAAGAAAGGGAAGTAATATCAGCTTTTAAGAATGAGTTTAGATTATATCTTAGGTATGTAGATGATGTGTGCATCATATGGAAAGGACATAACTTTCATCCAGGAGAGGACCCACCTTCAGTAATCTATCCAAAAACCCCAACGACGATGTTACTGTGTACGGGTATTCTTTAAGACCTTGAGTTGCCCATGCTGCTATCATCTTTTCCAATTGATATAACGGGGAGGACGTTTTATCTACCATAGGCCTTATTTGTATGGGGGTTTTATGGGCCTTCGTATCCAAACAATCTAGGAGCATATACATTCTTACTATCTATAACTTTCCAAATAGACGGGAAACCCTTAGACCTTTATAATTTTATCAACCTTAGCCTGTAATCTATCAGTGGGGTCCCATTGTAAGAGCTCAGAATCCGACTGTTATATAAATGCAGCCAGGAGTCCTGTATAGTCTTCTTGCTTAATCATCACCAGTTTTTTGGACTTATCATCCGTGGTACATATAACTGAGGAATTTTTCATCCATTCTTTCGTATATGTGATCTGCTCCTCATATTTTCTACTTGACTTCGCAATTTTATCATTCCTATTGTTATTAATGATTAGTTCCCTTTTTTATAAAGCTCTTCATATTCATCAAGCAAATGCTCTACTTGAGGGGCCATATTTGTTAATATTAATACCTCCTGAGGGACGGCCATCAATCCTTTGAGTAAGAGTTCTTGTACTGGGTCAGGGGGCACTATATCTCCCACTATAATTAACCTTTCGTGTTTTTTTTTATTATGTTTCTTTTTAAATGTAATAATATTGCTAAATATTTTATTTAATATTAATGAATTGTAACTCTTTTTATTCAATAGGATGATGATGTTGATCCTAATGAAATTTATCCCTGGTTTCATGGTAGCATCACAAAAGAAACTGCTGTTGAAAAATTAGCAAAAAGTAATTATCATTTATTTTTAAGATTAAAAATAATAATAAATGTACCAAAGAATGTTTTTAGCCAATAAATTAAACTCATAATTGAAACTTCTTATTGTAAAATATAGCAGTATTTTTTTTTTTTATTAATTTTATAATAATCAGGCAAACTGAAATAAATGGCATTACAACAATAAAGCATAATTAAAACAAAGCAATAAGTAGTAGTAGTAGACAAGTTAGACTGATTTATATTATACTTTCCCAGTTTCTATTCAATATTATAAAAATTTGTTATGAATTAATAACATAATTTTCAAAATTGACAATAATTGTTATTGACTGTTTGCAATATGTATTTATTTTTATCTATTATTTATAAAATAAATAAAAATTGATATATATTAGTTTTTATAAAAATTATGGACAGACTGAAATTTATTCTTTTATTTAATTTTATATTTTTATAATTTTTCTTTAAACTTTACAAAATTGAATATAATAGTTTTAAATGTTATTTTCAATTTTAATAATAAACTAAATATCAGTATCCTAAACTTTTTTTAGTTTAAAAAATAAACAAAGGTAATTCTTGACTTATGATCACTAGCACTTATGATGGTGATGCAATTAATAAGATCTGAAATTAGTCAATCAATTCACATGCACAGAGGTCCTCAATATGCATTATAATTGCATTCCTAAAAAGCATGTATTATATCAAAATAATGTATGTCGGACCTTAATTTCCCATTGAACTAATGTATTACGAATAAATTACATTCCAGACTAAAAAATTCAAATTTATATTGAATATATAGGTATGAATAAAAAAAAAATACTCATTTTATTATATACAGGTACACCTTGCTCTGCAGTGCTTCTCAATTATATTCCATGTGTTTATTTCATATCTCCAAAATAATACTTAGAATATGTATATAAAATAAAAATTAACATATAGATAGGTCAGATCCAAAGCCATCCTGAAAAACTGAAGATGTCTCAGAATTGAGCCTGCATCCCTCAAAGTGATATGAGAATGTTTTAAAATGTAGTCCTGGTCAAGTTTTTTAGGTATAGCACTATTATGCACCTAATGAATAATAGTGTATGTATGTTTTTAGGCTTTTATGTGCATTAACAAATGAAAAAAAAAAACAAAAAAACGTGTGATTCGCTTTACAGCAGTGGTCTGGAACATTTAACATATTCAAGCACATTTTAGCAGTAAATAAGAAGTCTAAAAATGTCATTTATTTAGTGAAGTGCTATCAGTACAAGACCATCTTCAGCACCTTCATATGTATGGAATCATCTTCATATGTATGATCCTATAGTTTATAGTGCTGAAGATGGTCTTGTACTGAAAGTGCTTCACTAAATAAATGACATTGTGCTTATTTACTGCTAAAATGTGCTTGAATTTAAAATGTTAAATAATAACAAGTCTAAGCAGATATAATTTTAAGGTCTGGAACATTATCACCACAAAAACAAGATATGCCTGTATTAAACTGTAATATAATATAATTTATTGAAATTGCTAAATAATAATTTGAAAATACCTTATGAGATTAACAAAACACAAAAATAAGATTTTAGTATTATTCTTCCTATTAACACTTGGAGCTCCTTCTCAACACTTGAAGTTGCTGCAACTGTACCTGAAATTCCTACTTTTCTGTGACTAGGTATTGAGATTAAGACTTTCTGGCTTTTTTTCTTGAAGGAGTTAATTTCATCTGCTTGTCACAGATTTTTGTATCATAAATCTCACAATAGTAAGACAAACTTTCATTTATAAGTCATGTTATCTTAGCAAAACAATCAGACAGGTAATCACAATTTTTCAGAATGATATATTTTATATACATTTTATATGCAGTATGCAATTATGAAATTAAACAGAGAAGGAAAATGAGAAAATTCAAGAGAAATAGATATATAATTTGAATAGAATGTACATGAGTGTGAATATCTTTGATTATTTCTAATTAATCAAGGACATACAGGGTACAGAAAAACTTTGTTGTAAATTCTTTTTTCTAGCACTTAGGTAGGATATAAATATCCTTATTATAGTTATTGTACAGTTACAGAAATGTTTTCGGTCTATCCGACCCTCATCAGCTGTATCTAAACTATATACATATATTATGTAAAACTTAATACCAGTTAAGAATTCCAATAGAAGGATATTAATATCAGTTAAGAATTCTATTGGAATTCTTAACTGGTATTAAGTTTTACATAATATATGTATATAGTTTAGATACAGCTGATGAGGGTCGAATAGACCGAAAACGTTTCTATAACTGTACAATAACTATAATAAAGATGTTTATATTCTACCTAAGTGCTAGAAAAAATTTATCATTTAAAGATAGCATAATTTTCGAACATTAGTAACTTCATTGTAATATTTTGTATACTGATAGCGGACCTCAAAACAAGTCAAAAATGTCTAATGAACATGTGATCTAAATGGCACCATTTTTGAGTTATAACCCTTTAAAGCTAGCAAATCACCATCTAGTTTAGAAAGCGTCGCATTGCCATTAAGTATCGCATTGCATCGCTCACCTTCTTACTAACCCGGTAGTCAGTAGGAGAGCAATGCAATGTGACACATCTTGGCAACGCAATGCATCACGACGCTTTGTGTACTCGATGGTAATTAGCTAGTTTAAAGAGTTATAACTCGAAAATGGTGCCATTTAGACCATATGTTCATTAGGCATTTTTGACTTGTTTTGAAGTCTCCTATCAGTATACAAAATATTATGACAAAGTTTTTCTTCACCCTGTATATATGAAATGACATATATTGCAGACTCCATGTATATAAATTCATGAGAAATAGTCTAATGTATTGACAACATTCTTTTCCCATATGGTTCCTGTAGTTTTGTATTTGTTAAGGTTTTTATAATACTATACTGTATCATAATAAATATTGATAAAGGAATAATCCATAAATTCAGGGCAAATCCATTAATTATTTCCTACAACCTTGAGATTCAAACTGAATTCATCATAAGTCAAGAATAACTTGTACATCATTTTTGCTATGACTTATTATCCCTTATCATTTCTGATCTCCATTCTCAAATGAACAGATATTTGATTATCTTATGGAAAAATCCAGTATAATTTTATCATATCTATCATATAAATGAAATTATCATAATTACAAGCTTCCATAAATATCTTATATTCTTGCATACAAAATTATAATGGATTTGATCATTTTAATTAATATATTTTTTTCCATTTTATCAATAGAATTTTTAACAATATGACTTAAATATAACATTAATTCTGAATCAAGTAAGTACATTTTGAGGAATCTTATGAAGATTAATATCATAAAGTTAGATATATTATCCAATTTTAAGCGTAGAATCATAAAATCTCTTAATCTTAGAATAACATGAATTCTAACAAAATAGCTTCCAAAAATGTTGAATATATTACTGAATGTAACAGGACAAAATGTATCTATTATTAGTCTCAACATATATAATCAATGTTTTTTCCCTATGAAAAAGCAATTTCTAAGCAATTTTGAAAAACGGAATTTTTTAAGAAATCAGTCAACAACATATATCAGATATACAATATACTGGTATATACCGTATATTTAATTCCTATATCAAAGCTTTTAATATTTTTTTGATAATTAAATAACAATTAATCTTTCTAACTTGACACTATACAATTATCAACCCATCAAATTAAAATTTATATCAAATCATCACATAAATAATAAAACATAAGTCTTGTTAAATACCTGTATAGAATTTATATAAAAACATATGAATTAAGTTTAATAATAAAATTAAACACTATATTACTAATGAATTAAACTCATTTTAAGGAAAATTTTTTCATAAATTTCATTCAATTAATATGCTAATCATTTAAATTTCTTTAAAGTATAAAATTAGAAAGAATGAGGTATTAAAAAAAAATCATATGTTGTAAGTGATATGGTGAAATTCAATAGAATTTTAGGACTAATTACTCATTTATATTATATGTAATACTATGCACAAACACATGCATGCAGTTCAATAGCATGAATGAGCAAATAATATAAATTTCAATGGTTAATAGAAATTTCAGTGGAAAACTAGTTAAAGCCCTTTAGCCATTGGTTTATAAACTTCAAATATCTTATGAGATAACTTTTATTCCATATTTAAATAAAAATCCAAAACAAAATTTACTTTTTATGATCTGAAAATTAGCACACATCTATTTTTATTGATAGATTGAACCACTTAAGCATATTTGCACAATCTTTTTAAAATTAAACTTTTTGTTATCAGGTTTAAATTATTTTAATTAGTAACTAAATATTTTATTCTTCTGATTAAAGAATAATTAAAGAAGAATAAAATAATACAGTATTTAAATTAAAAGCTCAATGCCTTACTTAAGAGTCTTCATAATTCATGGCATGCAATTTAATATTGATACTTTGTGTCATAGTATTTTATTATTTCTATTTAAACTTTATGGTCTTTTTCAAGGTTAATATTTAATTTTTAACAGTCATTTTCAATTTTTATTAAAATGAATGTATAGAATCTTTATTTCAATACACTGGTCTGACCTAATCAATATATTGAAAATAAAGATTTTAGAAAAATTTTTAAAGATCATTTAGAAACATTTCAGATATGGACAAATGCTGTTCCAGAGAATAACAGCTATGGATGGAATTCATAGTAAAATGAATCTAAAATCTCTGTAGCATAAAAATGTAAATGAATGACCATGATACAATAATAATGTAAGAACTACATGATTCGTTCACAGTTTATAATTCCCAATTGAACTAACTAACACTATAATTTATCTATTAGATAATATCCTATTAACAGAATTACATGATTTTCATTTTGACACAATATTTAATTTCCAAAAGCAACTGATTGAGAAATTTCTTAATTATATTGCATTTAGAATTATTATTTCAAGTTTATTGATTGTTTCTTGGCATATGTTTAATTACTATCTATTTTTTTGTTGTTTCCCTTATTATTTTTTATATTACATTTTCTTTATAAAATTTCATTTATAGAGAAAACATCAAAAGATTCATTATATCCAATGACAACTGAAATCAATTTTTATTTCAGTTATTAAAAGGTAATAGATGTAAAAACAAAGATAGCAATACAACTTATAAACAAACATAGCTTGTAGGTACTCATCATGTTTAATAAAATGAAATGAGGATGCAATAAAAAACATAAATTAAGTTTTCCAATTACTGAAAAAGATTATAAATACAAATGCTTCAAAATGAAAAGATGAAGCAATTTAAAATGGTTAAATTAAGTTTTCCAATTACTGAAAAAGATTATAAATACAAATGCTTCAAAATGAAAATATGAAGCAATTTAAAATGGTATTCTACCTTTCAAAATATGCCAATAACTAACCTACAGTATTGAGATATTCCAACAAACAGTAATAAAAATTGATTTTATATAAAAACTAATTTTTTTATTTTTTATAATATATAGCTCATCTTATAAATAAACCAACAATGATTGACGTTTTGTGAATTACATTTTTGTGAAAAAAATTCAGCATAACAAAAGTTTAATAAAATTAAGTTCCTTAAAATTTTATTTGTTTTAAATCTTTTTGTTTAATTAAATATTGATATTTTTATATTCCATTGTTAGGAATTTTTCCAATCCCTATAATCTTTAATACCAAAGATCTGAGGCTTATATATTATTATAGAAAATAAAACATGCATTTTAAACAAGAAAGCAATTTATTATTAGCTAATTAATATTAGATTGATGCATAATTCCGTAGCGTTCTGATTTGGCCTGGCAACACTGCATTGCTACTCATTTGTTTACCTTTTTTACATTGTCAGTGTTTACTTTGGAGTGTTGTCTTGTGGAATATGAGCTGTCAGCGGGATTGTTACAAACGATTGTTATTTCTTCGTTGTTAAAGATGGACTGTCAGGTCGAGAAAAACGAACATTTCCGACATATTCTGCTGTACGAGTTTAACCAAGGTACAAGTGCAGTAAATGCGGCTAGGAACATCTGTGAAGATGTTCCTAGCTACATTTACTAAACTCAAAACCAACAGATTTCTACAAACGTGAGATCCAAAAACTACCCCAATGTTGGCAGGAAGTTATTGACAATGACGGAGATTATATTGTTGAATAGTTCTTGCTTGATTTGGTCAAATTTTTAATTGAATTTCATAAATAAAACACTAAACAAACTTAACAAACCTATATTTAAAACGCTATGGAATTATGCATCAACCTAATAATAAATTCTCAGCCACATCTAACAAATATGTGTTCCCTTTCTATAATTTTTCTAACAATGCCATTTAATTTTTCTCATTTATTAAAACAGTTTATTAGATACTGTCAAATGCTGTCTAATCACAGATTATAGATGATTTAATGTATCCTAATTTAATTTGATTATTATTATTAAATTAGAATATATTAACACTTAAAAATATCAAAAAAAAGTAATTTTGGCAAAAGTACTAAACATTTACTCAAATTAACCGGTTTTATATTTGATTTCTATTCATTTAAAATTTAATTTGAAATTATGAAAAATTCATGTTCAGTTTTTAAATCAAACAACATTTTGATCATTTCAACAGATTTGCATTTTAAAACAGTTTTCTATAACAATCTGCTAGGTAGACTGTTTTAGATAATCTTGGTATAAAATTGATGATGGTTCAGATCGACTTAAATAAATCTGTTTCATTTACCAATTAAAAATTAACTACTATAGCTAGGATTTTAAAATAAACTATTTTTGTTTCTATATGATTATCTATTTAATCCAAAAGACAAAAAATAGTTCAGCATTAGACATAAAAAGCATTTAATACATCTAAAGAAATGTTTTTGACTATTGTAAACTGGTCTACACCAGCTTGTAAGCTGATATAGACCAGGTTTAGGAACACGGGATATACAAATAAACATCAAATTTTTTAATGGATTGTTAAATAATGAAAATAGCAAAAACATTTTATCTATCTTAGTTAAATATTTGCATTTTTCAATATTTTACAATTAATTTTAATACTTTACATATTTTCATTTTAATGTTATTACATAAATTATTAAAATTTTACAGAAGTATTTAATATATTTTAAAAAAATATAAATAAAACATATAAATTTACAAATTACTAATCAAAGCTTATTATGTATGAGTGAACCTTAGTTTATGAGGATAAAGCATTCCTGGAAAATATTGATTAATCAAATTTTCATAAATCAAGTAGTAAATTACCATTGACTTAAATGGTAAAAATTATAATGTGTTGCTGAGCCCCAAAAATGTCACACATTTTTCACTGAAATAAATATATTGACAACAATATAAAAGCAAGCACACCACATATTAAAGCTGTCTTTTACAATTTGAAGGAAACAAGTTTAATTTCAAATCTCATACTTCCACATTTCATCTTGAAGATCTGTTGGCCAATCCAATCATGTCATGGGAAACCGGAATAAGCCCTGGAATAGCCTCGTCATTTAATAATTTCTGATTGGAAAGCAATGTAAAAGTTAGAAAGAAAAAATATCCCCCCAATAAAAGTTAATTCAAATATTCTTTGAATGAAAATAAGTCATAATAATTCATTCAGAATATCAAAAACCATTGATATAATTATGTTTCTCTCGTTTTATGCTGCTTTCCATCATACTGCCATTGGTTGGATGGATACATAATAAAGCACTCACTTACTATCTTAGAGGATTTGATTTAAATTTGGGTCCCACAACACCAGACTTTCAAGGAGGAGTTCAGGCTTGGTCCATTGAACTCATCCTTCAACCTTCCAGTTGATCTGATCATGTTGGCAAGCCTGTAATGGCTCTAAAAGTGGTCACTGCCAGATATAGTAAGTACCCCATGTGCAATAAGCCATCTTAACAAAAACGAACTAAATTATCCCTACAAAATAACAGAGCACACTAATACCAATCATAGCATGCTCACACTCCTGATAGGGTGCGATATCAGTTGAAGGATTTAGTTGAATGAGCAAAGACCCCATCTGAGAAAATATGAACAGTGGATCCAGAATTGAATCCAAAACTTCAAGTGATAAGTTAATGCTATATCATATATTTATTCCAGTTGATATTGAGTTGAACTGGACTATGGAAAATAGATGGCTGAGCAGGACTTCTTATATAAATTTTGAGGATTGAGACCTAGATTCAATTCTAGTTTTATGGAGGAAACCCAAAACAATTTTGAATGCTGAATCCAACTGACTGTGTTTTATACTGAAATTGAGTAGAATACATCTTACATGTATAATAAAACAACACTCAAATTTTAAATAAATATATATAAAATATTTAAAAATTTGAAACTGTTCCAAAAAATACTTATGTAATGCCTCCATTATCTTAACATGTCATGCCTTACTTAAGTTTGAAACTTTCACTCATTACAAATTTTTTGTAAAATCAGAGTAAAGGCTCATAAACAGAGTTTTGATATAAATTATATTTATACATAAAATCGGGATCTCATAATTTGGGATTGATCTGTACTATTAAACAGTATTCAATAACAATTTTATAAATCCAAAAAATTCAGATTTCCAAACCACACTTGGCTAAATAATTTGGATCTTCAACATTTTATTATATTTTTCTATTATTAAAACAGTTTCTAATTCATACATTACAAATTGCCAAATATATTCATTGTAAACAGTAATAAGAATTGAAATTTCTTTTTTTTTTTTTGCTTTGTGACCTTAAATAAAAAATTAACAAAGAATTAAATTGCCAAATTAACAATTATTTAATAGTGCAATTAATAAAAATAATCATTAATTTGGCAGTTTAATTCTAAAATAGATCACTAAGGGTAAAATTTGGCTAGATTAGGGATATTTGAATTTACAGACAATTTTATGGTTGCATTGGTTTTGTTCTGGACAATTTTATAATCATGTATTTGAATACAAACACATTCTGTGTTTATCTATTAACTTGGTTTCGGTTTAAAAATGAACCTGGATATTTGGGGAGGTAACTGTTATATGTTGATATAAGTTACTATCTTTGTTGGTCATTTTTGACATACGATTTTTTCATCTGACAATGGGTTCATCAAAATCTAACCCAATCATAAGTAGAGGAGCACCTGTATATGCATTTATTTCCTGTTCCAATAACTTTTTACATTATATATTTTTTCAAATTATAAAAGAGTTACCATTTTATAGAAAAATATTTACTTATTTGTAATATGATAATTTGGAAGAAAATGATTTTTATGGAATTTACGCATATAGATATATTTTGCAGTATATTAATCATAAGAATTACATGCAAGCAAGGATCAGAACCTTTACTGAAGAGCTATATCAGCAAAAATGTTGACAGCAGTAAAGTGCTATATTTGATTTAAAAATCAGTTTATTTTATGATTTTAATATGGAAAAACCAAATTATTATTAAAAGTAAAGAAAATTTTTTTAATATAATAAAACTAATACTCAATAGCAGTGCTTTTTCCCCTATTTTATTTAATATATAAAATAATCATCTGTTTTAATTTACTCAGAGCTACTTGGTTCTCAAACCAACAGAGAAGATACTGTTCTTATAATAATTCTATGTCATATTTAAGCTAAATTTTCAGAACAAAAAATTAAATTTTACATCATTATTTTAGTACAAAAATATTTTTATAACTAAAATTTAGATTTAAACTTTCTATAAAAAACTTTTTCTATATTGTCAATCTAAACTAAATTTATTAAACATATGATCTAGAATCTAATATTTGATGACTACTCAGAAAAATGTGTTTCACTGTCAAAGTAGTTTTCCTGTAAATGATTGATGTTTTACAGAGAAGCTATCTTGACAAAAAAAAAATTTCCTTCAAGTCCAAAACTTATCAAAAACAAGAATCTCTAATAAAGTTCTAAATATGGTATCTATGCTGAGTGGCCAATTGGATATTAACATACTTTTATTTATGTTTATATAATTGAACTAATTATTTATTCTGGAAAATTAAAATTATAATGTGATTGATGCTTGAACATTACCGATTTCTCAAATATATGCCATTCTATAGTTTATGTCAAGATAACCTGACAGTAAATCACTACCATCGTTGTGGGTATTTCTACACGAAGGAAAATGGTCCCTATTAGTTAAATTTAATATTAATATTTTAAAATATAAAAATGATATATTATCCTATACAAAGGAAAATAGTCCCTATTAGTTAAATTTAATATTAATATTTTAAAATATAAAAATGATATATTATCCTATAATTTGTTGTTTTGGGAAATAAAATATTAAAATATTAAATTATTGAGATGATTTAAAAATATATATTTTAAAATCACATGACAAAATTTAGCAAAATATTGTTGTTATTTACAAATCGCGTACAGTGTTACCTTTGGTGGTTCGGCTGTCAGGTTATCTTGAAACAGACTATAGAATATCTGTTTAATGAATTTAATAAAAATGACAATGAGGAACAAGTTTTAAATAAAACAATATGGAATTTGTTAAATTTTTGCAATAAAAACTAATGGCGGCCTAAGTCACGTGACTGTAAGTGTCCAATAAAAAATTATTACCTCTATGGAACACTCTTTGCTTGTAGGCTCTCTATTTCAAGATAACCTGACAGTAAATCCACTACCATTGTGGTGGCTCTTCCGATCTCAAGATAACCTGACAGTAAATCACTACCATTGTTGTATTTCTACACAAAGGAAAATAGTCCCTATTGTTAAATTTAATATTAATGTTTTAAGATATAAAAAGTGATATATACTATCATAATTTGTTGTTTTGGGAAATAAAATATCGAAATATTAAATTATTGAGATGATTTAAAAATATATATTTTATAATCGGCTGTCAGGTTATCTTGAAATAGACTATAGTTGTAGGTTAACACAAATGGCGACTCGTTTGGAAAACTGGTCTCGTGAAGAAATCCGCTGTTATTCGATTTCTGTTGGCGAAACATGTAACTGCGGCTTAAATTCACCGGCAGCTGGTAGAGGTTTACAGAGAGACTGTAATGTCTCGTCAGCATGTCGCAGAATGGTGTCGAAAGTTTGCGGCCGGTAGAGAAAAGGTCACCGACGAGGATCGCAGTGGCCGACCCAGCACGGCATCAACAGATTTGAACACAACTCCCATGGAGGAGGTGATTCAGGACAACAGGAGGATCACGTTACGGCATATGACGGTAGAATTTGGAATGTCATTCAGAAGCGTTCGTCACATTGTTCACGATATTCTGCACTCCTGCAGTACTGGAGAGTTTGTTCCCGATGGGTTCCACGAAATCTGTCAAACCAACACAAGGAAAAGCGCATGGGAGCAAGTCTGCAACTTTTGCAACGGTTCTCCATGGAAGGGAACAGTTTTATTCACTGCATTGTCACGGGTGACGAAACATGGATCCACCACTACACCCCCATCAGTAAGCGGTCGTCAATGGAGTGGAAACACACCTCCTCTCCAAAGACAAAGAAGTTTAAGGTGACGCCATCTGCCGGGAAGGTGATGGCCACAGTGTTCTGGGACAGCGCGGGTGTCATACTCGTGGAGTTTTTGGAAAGAGGGCACACAGTGACTGCTGACCAATACTGCGAGACCTTCACACGATTGCGTGAAGTAATCAGGAGGAAACGGACAGGAATTCTCACCGAGGGCGTCATCTTCCTTCACGACAATGCGAGACCTATACAGCCCAGAAGACCACCACGCTGTTGAAGTAGTTTCGCTGGGACATCATCGAACACCCTCCCTACAGTCCGGACCTCGCTCCAAGCGACTTTCACCTCTTTCCTCACTTGGAGGAGAACCTAGGAGACCGACGATTCGCTTCAGACGAGGAGGTGAAACACTTCGCGACAACGTGGCTGAACACACAAGGACAGGATTTTTACCAGGAGGGAATATTCAAACTCATCCCACGAAGCGACAAGTGCCTAAACTGATATGGAGATTGTGTCTAAAAATAACCTAATGTATGCACTATCAGTTGGCTGTATTGGTTGTATGAAATAAAATGTATGTTTCACTGCAGCCTTTGTAATCTTACTTTTTGATCACCCCTCGTAATAAAAATGAATAACAGAAAAATTAAAGGTTTACAGCTGTAAATTTATCTGCTTAAAAATGGTGAATATTCAATCTTCCGAGATAAAGATGAAAAAGTGATGAATGATAAATTAGGTGTATTTCTTTATTGGAAGGTTTTCTCACCGATTAGACTGGTTGTGGCGGAAGTTATTTATTTCTTTTCGAGAATGATACGGACATGTTTCATTTTTCCCGTGATTGGAAGGAGAGTTAGTTTTTACCCAATAACATGAAAAACGAAACATGTCAGTGTCATTTTGGAGAAGAAATAAACAACTTCCGCCACCACCAGTCTAATCGGTGAGAAAACCGTCCAATAAAGAAATGCAAAGTCACCTTGTACATTAAGATTTTTTATCGTTGATAACAGATGACGCTAAGCGTAAAAGAGGGGAAAACGGTATGACTTTTCTTCACTATCTCAGCAACTTTTATAACAGAATATACCTAGATTATTATTTATATAATTTAATGTATAAATGGATTGCATTGAAGATAATTTTGATAACATATATCTTAATTCATTAACGTTAATAATTTGAAATAAATGACACGTTTGGAAAATAAGCGATTAGTCTTTTTTGAACTGCTTGTTAATTTCTTGTATGGATAAATTACAGTATGTTGTTAACAATTAAAATATAATAAATTAATGAATGGCAGTTTTGGCGATCGCGATAGAAACTTGCCCATCCCGATATTTCTGATCAAATTTATAAAATATTTCTATATCTTATAATATAATAAATGTAAAAAAAATGCTTTATAATGAAAAAATTGAAGGCAATTAATTTTTTAAATTTAAATTATATTGTGGAACTTCCGGGACCTTGCGGTATAATTATCAGGATTTCTGACACCTGTCTAATGTCGGCGTGCGACACTAAACAAACAGGCGTGAGCCTACGAGCAGTATGTAGAATTTAAATTATATTGTGGAACTTCCGGGACCTTGCGGTATAATTATCAGGATTTCTGAAACCTGTCTAATGTCGGCGTGCGACACTAAACAAACAGGCGTGAGTCTACGAGCAGTATGTGGCTTGTAAGGACGGGAGAATGAACTCTGCGTAGCACTTATGACTTAGAGAGCGGCATAGGCGCATTCGGCAATTCAGATCAATCTGACTAGTATCTGAATAAATCACGTGACTTCTGAGTTTCGTCTGACTCATCTGACTTGGCATTTGCCGAACGCATATGTCTGCTTCTCTACTGACAAACATGGCGGATGAAGTGATATAATACAAATTATTACACATATTACAATGCTTTACATGCATAGTAATATCGAATTAAAAAAATTTTATATGGACTAGTGGC
>AYEL01075118.1:0-12584 GCA_000484575.1 Olivierus martensii | reverse complement strand
ATATTATTATTATTAAATCTGATATATAATGTGAAATCTGTTTTTATTTTTAATATTAAAAAAATTGAAGCTGTTGCTATCTGTAATTTAATTTTATAAGTCATTATATTCAAAGCTGAAAATTTTTGAATATCTTGTTCATTTAGATTAAAAAGGACTTCATATTATCTGAAAATATCATATTATTTATAAATATTATTCATATTATTTGTAAATATAGTAAAATAATTTGCAACCATATCATACATAATCCTGTGTACAGCTTTCATAAAATTATGAGAATCTGAACTTTTTGACTATTCACAAAAATATTACATTTTATTTATTTTTATTTTATATTTTAGCCGCTAATTACTCATATTAACTTCTATTTTTTGTAGCTATGATTGCATTATTTGTATGAAGGGTTGTCTTAACAACAGTAATCACAGTAATAAAATACAATATTTATCTATTATGATATTTTCAAAATGTTATAATATTTTAAGCTGTAAAAATAAATGTATTTTTTATTTGAAACATATTTGTTGTAGTTGTAAATTAAAAATAACACAAATTTAATTTGATTTAAAATTATTAATAATTCAAACTAGTTTTATCAATTTTGATTAATATTAAACCAGTTTTGCTATAAATTTTAATCTAAACTAGTATTGTTTAAGTTTCCTGGTCTGGCCAATTGAACCTCATTCTTCAAAGTTCCAGTTGACTCCATCATAGACATTAACTATTAGCCTTTAATAAGTATAAAAATGGTCACCAATGTATCCCAATGTGTGATATACTCTTAATTAAATCTAAACAAACCATTTTTGAATTAATTTGAAAATTTTATTACTGACTTTTTTTAGAATTTTTAATCTTATAATATTAGCGTGAATTGAGAATTTAAAAAATCAACAATAAAATATAGAAGTCATCTTATATCAAACTTCAAAAGAAGCATTTTGTTAACAGAAAAGGTTTACTTTTTGATGAAAATTCCATCACTGTAATAATTCAGAGTACTGTATTAATATATCAAATATTATATAAATTTAAAAACATCTTCTGCTGGACTATTTTAATTTTTAATAAGTGTTTTTTAAAATTTAATAATGTTAAAAAAATTCTGTTATTGTAAACAAATTAATGCAAAAATACTTTGATAGTTACGTCTTGCTTCAACTAATGGGAGTGAAAAGTTATACACAGGCTAATCATTGGAAATGCAAATTTAGTAACTCCATTGAGAAAAGTAATTATTGAGCATTTTTTAATAGATCAAAAAATTACCAGGAATCATAGAAACTTGATAGAAATATTAAACATAACAATTCTGACTCTAGAGTTTGCCAATGAATGATATTTTTAATAAATAACATTATTGATATATAGACAAAAATCATTAAAAAAAATAACATTGAACATTATATAAATGAAGGATATAAATAAAATTTTACTTACATTTTGATATCTGATAAGCAATGAAAATTTTATACTACATGTTTTGTATATAACCTATGTTATCATTAGATAAATGTGATATTTTCTCTATAATTGCTTAAAATAGTAATAAATCACTTTTATAAACACTATAAGCAAAGTTTTTAAAGTATTCTGAAAGAGAAATTTCTCAAGAACCAAAATATATATAGACTTTTTTATTATTGTAACTGAGTTTTTTTTAAAGAAAACTTGCTATAACTGAGTTATATTGTACATTTACTTTAATTTACAAATTATAAATTTCTGTGTAAGTTAGACCTTTTCAGTATTTGTTTCAAATATTAGCATCTGTTATTATTTAAGTTGTTCAAAATGACTAGATAAGAGAAAAAATATTCAATTATATATGCATGAAATATCCTCTTCTGTTGAGACATTATATGACATGATTTTGTATTATATTAAAAGTTGCTATAAAATGAATTTTACATAGCATTAACCCACTAAATGCAATGGAAGAAACACATATATCAATGAACTATCTGTATTTATCAATCAAAGATATAATGTTTAGGTTCTATTAGATTATAATATTTATTTTATTGAGAAAATCAATCTGATGTTGCTTTAACAAATCTGTTGTTATATATTTATTATTGATATAAATATGCTCCAGTGATGGTTTCTAAATATTACTGTAAGTACTTTTAGATATTTAAAATATGTTCAACAAAAACCTGTTCTGAATTAGTCCAAATTTTTGGAATTCTCTTGTTTTTTTTATTTTTTTAGATTATATAATTAATATTGTTCTATTTTGGGTTAAGATAAATCGAATTTTTTTGAAATTTCAAACAAAAATTAATTTTTTATTTAATGACATTAAATACTTAAAATTGAAAAAATATGATTATAATAGAAAATATTGTTTAATTCTATTAAAATAAGAATTATTATTTATAAATCATTCATTTTTATTACATTTTCATTTCAGTTTAGATAAAGAATAATAAAATATGAAAGTAAACAATGATCCAACATTATAAGTGGGTGTGACATGTTAGTTCAGTCTACTAGGAATCATTTCCCAGGGAATTTTTCTTCAATTTACTTTGCTTCTGGGTATCTTCCAGTGGCTTAACAATTATTTGGTGTACGAATTAGTATGAATAAGTTAAGATTATAACTATTTTTATATGAAAGATGTTTATAGATTTTATCAGGTTTTTGATATAAATTCATTAAAAATTCAGATAAAAACTACTGAAGTACAGAAAAAGATATCTGTTGTTATCAGATTTTTTATAGAATCATGAAGTTTTGATAAATTTTAGATATTTTTGAAATTATACAACAATAATTCACTTATGAGAATTTGCATAATGGTTGGATTCATAGAAGTAAATATTATTTTATTATTCATTCATGACTTGTTTTATTCAGCAGGCATGTAATATCTTATTAATAGCCATATAATGAAATATTCTCAAAGTAATCTTAGGAAAACATTGTATAATCACTGATCCAAAATATTTGACAAAAATTTCTGAAAATATTAAAATATGTGTCACCTCATTATATCAGGTCATCCAATAAGTAATGTTGTTTTTTGCATTGTTTGATCATCAGGAGCAGAACTACTACTACTGGTGACCAAACAATGAAGTAGACCAAAGGTATGATAAGATTTATTGCACAGCATGCTCTTCATGAAATATGAGACAGAGAATAACAGTTGTACATGCTTCCCTTGTGCCATTAACATCTATAGGAAATGGCAGTGTCTGAAGAGCTCATAAGGCATATTATGCTGTATGAGTCTAAACAAGAGCATACAGCAACTGGAGTGACACCAAACATCAATACCATATATGGGCAGAGTATTCTGAATGTCAGAAAGTGTCAACACTTATTTCTGAAATTCCAATTTGGGAACAGGACCCTCCTGGATATGTTGATCTGCTGAACTGGATAATGATGTGCTGAGAATTGCTGTTGAGGAGAATCCAGAGGCAACACTCAAGAAATTGGTCACAATCATCCATTCTTATCTTTGTCGTTTCTTAATATATTGAACAGAATGTTTCTTCTATTGAAAGCAAACTTATATCCTGTGATTCTTTCTAATTTTTTTCTATATGTTAAAGTAATGGCATTTATGTCATTCTGTTCAATCATCATATATAATAAAGGAATAAGTGTGTGGAGTCCATATTTCTGTGCATGTGCGAACTCCCGCACCAGAAATGTTGCCGTTACTATTTGCTCTCGCTTCGAATCTTTAATTGTGTCTTTTAGAAACTAAATCCCAACCTCATTATAAATTTTGCTCTAAATTTCGTAGTTCACCCTATTTATGTTTGTATTTCTTTTTGTTATTTGACTTCAATTTTTGTCTTTTTCGATCGAAAAATTTTGAATTCAATTTCTATCTTTTTCGATTGAGAGTTCAGTTTGCATTCGATGTGATGAGGCTACATAAATGTTGCATTTAAGTCGAGGCTACATAAATGTCGCATTTAAATAATATTTAGTTCAGAATTTCAATAATATTTTATTCATTTCAGAAATTATAATTTTTTATTTTAAGATAAAAATTATAATTATTATATAAATAACTGAATGCATAATTTCATCCCACTTCTGAAATTAGTAATTTTGCCATCCAGCCAATATAATGAATTAATTATGGAGTATATCTCTTCATCTAATGCTCAACTTCTCGATGCGGATCCTACCATCACTCTTCAGAATAAAGTACTGAGTATAATGCGTAAACCTGATTTCCCGGAATTCTGGAAATGTAAACAAATCCCAGATCCAACATGTCCGCCGATATATGCTTTCATTAAAACACACAAGCAACCCATCTCCATTCGTCCAATGGTGGATAAAACCAGGTCTCCATTGACACCACTAGAAAAAGTCATAGCCAAATGGTGTAATTGCAAGTTAAAAGATTACTCCTATACAGTACAATCTGCCACGGATTTTATACAAACCTTAAACCAGTATCAGATACAGGATAATGATCAGTTAGTTGTGGCGGACTACAATGCACTCTACCCTTCAATTGAACTGGAACCAGCTTGCTTATTTTTATACCGATTTTTTGTTGAGAATACTGATAGTAGTGTCCCACCCCATATCCTAAGGGATATTTCGCACCTCATAATTTATAATTCCTTTTTTGTTTACAATAATCAATTACAAACAATATCTTGGTATCCCGATAGGTGGGACAATGGCAGGTATAGTAGCTGAGCTCGTTGTACACTGTAAAGAGCGAATGTTATCCACCATGATACAATGTGACATTAAATTATTTACTAGATACGTCGATGACATCTTTATCATCTGTGATAGCAGAAAAAAACGTAGAAACCATTCTTGAACAGTTTAATGACAACTCATTGGGCCTTAATATTAAGATGGAACAGTCTTCGCCCATAAATGTCCACTACTTGGGTGTTGATATTACAGTCAATAATAACAACTTATATACTACTCTATATAGAAAAACCACGTATGCACCAATCTTCATCCCCCGATGGTCGTATGACCCCTACTCTTATAAAATAGCTGCCTTTCGTTTCTTATTAAAGAGAGTAGAAACGCATTGTAATACGACTGAAGCTAAGTTGAAAGAATTAGCAATAATCAAAGAACAAGCTGCCTTGCATGGATATAACTCTGCATTTATTGATAATATTAAGAAGTCCTTACATACAAGCAGACAAAACATTTATAATCATACTTATCCACCTCTGAATAGTACTTCTTACACCAACTCCATTAAACACCATAAACCTATAGAGAATGTTAAGAAATCTCTCTGCAATAGAAATGTAATTATTCCATTTAACTGGCTTGATACGATATACCATACTGTAAAAAATGTCAAACCTTCTATACCACCTTTAGACAGCTCGGGGATGTATGTTATACCTATATATAATAATGATTTAAAAAGAGACGAGGTGTACATAGGCAGCACGAAACGATGTCTGAAAACTAGGCTTAAGGAACATAAACGGTCGATAGAAGCCGCGACCTTCGACACTGCTCTGGCCAGTTCATTTTATGAATATAACATCACCATCCACTGGGACTAGGCAAAAATTATTAAACAGATAACTAAATCTGAAGATATAAAAATTGCGGAGTCATTAATTATACAAGATTATAAAAAACAATAACATGTGATAAATGACAATCAACCTTCTGTAGTACCGCCACAGTGGCTAGTTTAAAACATAATAATATAATGACTAAATATTTTTATTATTTTTATTATATTTTATTATTACATTTTATTTTATTATAATTTTAATATATACAGTAAATATTTTTATACAATGTTATAATATTAATTTTTAAATTCAAATTATGTTCTTACTAAGTTTTATGTTCGAATTCTTATACGTTATGTATGGTTTGCTGAAGATGGCTTAATAAAGCTGAAAGATCTTCAAGTTTAGTAAAATATACTGTATTTTCCACTTTTGAAATTGTGCTGAATTATTTACATTTAAATAACTGAATCGGTAAATCGATAGTTTGTTAGTTGCCAGTTTCATGTAAAGAAAATTTCAAAGTTTGGTGTGGAGGAAAAAAACAAGCAAAAGAATTATATACCGGGTTATGAAAAATAAATGAAAAATCTCAAATTTGACAGATAAACAATGTTTCATTTTTGGTGTATTTGGGCACATAATGACCAAGAGTTAACTAGTATATTAAGAAACAACAAAGACAAGATTGATCCCTCCTTCCTCTCAGGCTTATACAAAATACCAGCACTGGATAAAGATTTTAATCAAAATATTAATTACATAGGTTATACAGTTAGATTGTTAAGGAAAAGAATACCTGAACATAAGTGAGATATACAAAATAATGTGGCTATGATGGCTTAGCGCAAAATGCCATAATAAGTGACATAGACATAGACTGGAACAATGTGAAGCTATTACTAAAATATGATGCTCCTAGAAAAGGTAAGATGGCTGAAAATTTAAACATCTTTGATAAGAGGAATGCTCAACATAAATCCATTAATAAAGTGGATCCTGCTATTATCAGCAATGCATGGAAGTCATTCAAAAAACGGAAATAACGTTATTCTAAATAAGACTCTTTAATGAAATATATTTTATATATATAAAATGTTGATAATTTAATTTAATTAATATCAGTTTTGATTTTTTATATGTAATCTTAATTTGACGCGTATAATTATAACATAATTTATGTTTATGTTTATTATTCTTATGATTTATTACTTTATGTTATTGTAAATAGTATGTTTCCATAGTAACCAGCTTTAATTTAAATATTAAGAATATTATGTGCATTCTTTAGAATTCTGTTTGTTAATGTACTCGTAATGGAAGCTGATGACGATTTAAAATAAATCGAAAGTGCTTCTCCCTCTTATAGATTCTTATTTATTTGTATACGTTTGGTGTATAAATCTAATTCCTGCCTAGTGCTAGTAATAGTAGATTCTATATCAGTTTGGCAGTGTAACTATTTATAATTTTGTGTAACTCAATAGATATGTTTGTATTCTGTTTTGATTATATAATACTTTTCCTTTACTTTTTATGTTTTTTTATCAAACCATTTGAGAACTTTATTGTCATACTATATATTTTTATATAAATTATAAAGATTTATTAAAAGTAAAATTATTTTAAATATTGACAGATGAAACATATTGGACTAAAAGATTTATTTGGAAGAATCCTGATAATATCGCAAATAATATTCCATTATTTTTGACAGACATAGCAAAACACATATTTATATGTGGGAAA
The DNA here is from genome assembly GCA_000484575.1 of Olivierus martensii. Taxonomy (NCBI): domain Eukaryota; kingdom Metazoa; phylum Arthropoda; class Arachnida; order Scorpiones; family Buthidae; genus Olivierus; species Olivierus martensii. Next base: position 5,334 of record AYEL01075118.1, on the reverse strand, counting down.
TCTCTCAATCTGTTAAAATTGTGCTGTCCACAGGTAATTCTAATTAATTTTATTTAATTTTTAATGAAGATAGATTGTTTTATGATGATTCTGATTTTTTAATAGCATCAAATGTGCCATACACAAGAATTTTCTCCATCTTTAATTTTATCAACTTCCAGTAAGATGGCTAAACATAATAAAAAGTTAAGTGAACAATATAAAACTAGAATGATAAAAATATTTGAAGAACAACAACAATTGAAAGAAAAATCTGCAGCCTTGAAAGAACAAGAACGATTTAAAATTTTAGTTAAATCTCATCAGAAAATCAAAGAATATTCAGAAAGAATCAAGAGTATGTTATTTAAATTAAAGATTTCTTAATATAAAAATAATGCTTATTTTATATTAAATGTTTATTTTAGGAAATCAAGAAGAATTGCAAAAGGAAGAACTTGAAAAGAAACAACAACAAATGAAAGACTTACAAAGTCAGATTGATGATAAACAAATAAGACAAATTCTTGAGAGAGAGAATTTAAAAAAGGAAGAAAATCTGGCAGTTAAGAAAAAAAATGAAACAAAGGAATTTACTAGGTTAATCTCTTACTGTGATTTTATACCTTATAGACTATTCAGCACTTTTAGCAGTTAAGTTTTACTTTCGTTTTTTACATTACGAATGTTTTTGGCTATCAGGTCATCTTCAGGTAATGTTCTAATAGCAATAGAATAAATTTCAAAAAGTTCTTAATGTGGAAGTCGTATCGTTACTATGATAACCAGAGATCGTATGGTAACAGTAGCTTTATGCGACATAACAATTTTTATACGTTTTTTTCGATATATTTTCACGGCTTTACGATATCCACATACAAATAAATATTTTACAACACATCCTCATAACTAAATCCATGAATAATAAAACAGTTTTAAGATTTAATTTTTGCCCTAACTTCGTTAATGTCGGCTTTCCCTCTCAATCGCATACTTCCAAGGGAGGGGGAGTTCCAACATTGGTCTCTCATTCAATATATTTTCAATTCAATTGTTTGTTCCATTTTTATAGCGATGGTTCCTTAGAGCACTTTTACAGTATTTTCAGTGTCATTTCATTCTTTCTTTTTTGAGATTTAACGTTTCCTGCCGTTGAGCTGTTTTTCCTTCCTTATTCGATACATTTTGGCAATAGTACTTTGAACTTTATACAAACAATAGAATTTTACAACTACAATTTTGCAGGTCCTAATTGGTTTAATACAGTTGTGTTTAGGGTTTTCAAAAAAGGACCATAATGAACTTCTAATGATGGTTCCTAAATGTTTTCTGGCTGAAATTTCCTATTTTAAATGGTTTTTACAAAAAATTTAATTGAATATTTTTTGGAAAATTCACTTTTTTTCTCCCCCTTTTTTTTCTGTATTCTAGATTATTCTTTTTTCTGCTGTTCTGGTTATATGTTGAAATAAAGTTGATTCTCAATAATATAGAACAGCACTGAATCGCAGTGTAGTTTAAAACCTTTATTGAACCTTAATTCAATAAAGGTTTTAAACTACATTGCAATTCAGTGCTGTTCTATATTATTGAGAGTTATAATTAGTTTAAGCAGTTTTCTATAGTAAAGTGTATGAAGTTGATTATCAAAATTTTGCTTAATTCTATTAAAATAGACAATATTTTTTATTAATTGTTGATTTTTTTTACTTCATTTTCATTGTATTTTGGTCAAAAATGAGAAAATACTAATATAAACAAAGAATCACCATTAAAAGAGGCATGGCAATCCTCTTTTAATGGTGGAATAATAATTCTTTTAATCCATCAAGTTCTTTTCCTGCCAAGTCTATTACTTTCTGGAAAGTGTGGTATTGGGAATTGAGTGAGAGTTAACCATTGGGGAGTCCAATAAAAGCAAATTAAAGAATATTATAGCTGTGTATGTATGAGAAGAGATGATTTTTTTTATTTGTTTACATTAGGTTTTTTAACATAAATTCAAAAATTTATAAAATATTAAATTAAAAATTATTGAAATTAAAGAAATGAATAAACATATCAATAAATATAAATTAATAATAATAATGGCAATATTTTAATAAATTTAGGTAAATCTTGAAATAATTACATGACATATCTTAATTAATATTCATTAATCAAAATTTTCATGTTAATTGGTTTTTATTGCCTTTTTTTTAAATATGATCTAATTTTCTTTATTTATGGCTTGTTTTATTCAGAAGACCAGTCGCTAAACAAAGCTAGTGATTCTTTTGTTGAATGGCTAAATCTTCATATAAAAATTTCATGTTTTAGGTGATCTCATATATGAAACGAAAACTTCTGAAAAAATTAAAAAAAATACATTGTTAGAAAATAAAAAATAATGCATTAAATTTTAAAAATTTAAAAAGATTTTGATGGAAATTAAGTGAGATATGATCATTTTAATTTTTTGTATATTAATTAGGGTTAATTTTATTAATTGCTGGCACACAAAAATTAAAAAGCAATGACGAGCAGTGATATGCAATCTGTAGGGAGAGTTCTTCAAAGAAAAATGGTCCAATTTTAAGATTCCAGTAAGCAGACAATGATGGTCATCATGTTGAACACGTTTTGCTCTGATTGTACAGATCAAGTTGTAGTTCATTGTTATTTTCTGAATAAATGTATAATACGCCCTCTAGTGGTGATTTTTGAACTAATTATTTTTTGCTCTAAATATCTTTTCCATTGCTTCATTAAGACGTTCTGAAAATATTATGTCTTTCTGGTGAATAGTTATTGCTGTAGACAACTCAGAATAGGTGAACTTTAATTATAGACATTCTGTATATAGTTAAAGTTTGATTATATTACAAATTTCATTTATTTAAGAAATAATTATTCATAATAATCAAATAGTCCATATTAAAAATTATAATAATCTGAATTATATATTCAAATTTAAGTATTATTACAAAATATATTCTTAAGAGTAATTGTTTTTAGCCTTATTAAGTAACTGTATAGTATTAGTAATAAGCAATTTTAAATAAAAATAATTAAAAATAATAATTTTAAATAAATTTTTGCTTATAATTGCTTACAATACTCTTTTCATTTCCTATGATATTCTAAACAGAAAAATATGAATTTGAAAGATTATGATTATTTAGTATGGTTTGTAATAATAGTTTCTTGCTACAAGAACAATCATGGATTATCTTGAATCTTATTATCTTTTTTCTCCCATCGTTAATGCTTATAGATTATTTTCTCTGAAGTGGATTTAACAAAATTGATTATATTTTTTCTCTTCTTCAATTATTATTTTTACAGTACTATGCTTGTTTTATTATAATTTTGATTAAAATTTTTGTTAATTTTTTAGAGAAAATAACATTTCAAAATATCAAAAATTAACTGAAGGTGCTACATATAAAAAAGATTTATCAGAATGGAATAAAAAGAAATGGAAACTGCAGTCTGAAAGAATTGATACTTTAGAAAAATTAGAAAATTTGGAAAATAGCAACATACAAAAGACAGAATTTGATTCAGTAAAAAATTCTACTGTAAATTTATCTGAAAATCTTAACTGTGTCTTAGATCAAAAATTAAGAACTAATGAAACTAATATTTTAAATGAAACAATCACTGACACACACACAAAAATTATCAATGAAAAGGAATTTAATCACTTCCCAGAATCTATTGTCATTGAGATGAATAATGAACAGAGTAATCCTCAAAAATCCATTAAAACACTAACAGAAGTAAAAGTTGATGAAAAAAGCAATTTTAATCTTATAAATAATGAATTAAAAAATAAAAATAAAGAACAGGTGAAATATAATCAAGAGACATGTGATGATGATGAAGCATTAAAGTATAAACTTAATAAACAACATATAAAAGAAAATGATATTGATACTTGGAAAACAGCTTTGCATGAAAATACTACAAATGCTATTCTAAAATTTCGAGGGAAGAATATTCACGGGCATTCATCAGATTCTGTGATTCAAACATATATATATAATCAGACAGAATATATTAAAAAAGATGAAAATAATAAAATAGCAAAAGATGGTAAGATATTTTTTGTTAAAATAAATTGTATTATTAAAATATAAATATAGATTTATATAATTTTTTGATCTTTCAGTTCCAGATATTATTAATGATCATCAGATATTGGAACAACAGTCAGAAGTTAAGAAAGATCAGATATTGGAACAACAGTCAGAAGTTAAGAAAGATCAGATATTGGAACAACATTCAGAAGTTAAGAAAGATCAGATATTGGAACAACAGTCAGAAGTTACAGAAGAATTTCATACATATAAAAAAGATTTTGATATGTTTGGTAAATTATTTATTTCTTTGTTTAAAGTAATGATTATTTAAAATAATTTTCATAGTTAATAATAAATTCCATAATAAAAAATGATATATTACAGATAAAACACCAATTTTTGATATACTAATGAATATTCCCAAATCAAAACATAGCAAAATTGATAGCTATGACGATGATGAAAAATCAACACAATATATTCCTTTACCAGTTCTGTTGAATAGATCAATTCTCCCTCTTCTGCAAACACAGTGAGTAATTAAATTTTATCTATTTTATTTTTCAAAAATATATAATTATATTTGTATTTCTGATTTTTAGAATTTATTTAGTGAATAAGAGTATTCTTGACTTCTTCATGACTGATCTCTGCATTAATGATCATTTTAAAGCTCTTCGAAATTATTATTTCTTTCAAGATGGTGAATTTGGTCAAATGTTAAGCCAACTTCTTTTTGATAAGGTTTGTTAAGAAAATTTTTACAATATAGAATTTTTTTTTCATGTAACTTCAAAAAATCTAATACTTTAGATAGTGCAATGTAATGTTCCAGCAGAATTATTGAATCCTCCAACTCTTAATTCAATATTAGCAAGAGCAATTGCTTCAACTATTCATGCAGATAATCCTTTAGCTGATAATCTAAGTTTTGCTGTGAAATTTATACCAACAGTGTTTCCACATAATGGTAAATTATTTTTTATAACAATTCTATTTACTATACAGAATCCAAAAAATAAAATCCAAATCAAGCATTGTATGCAGTATAGTGCTTGATTGGCCAGAGGAAACTCTGGTGGAGGTCTGCAGTGATTCTGACAATTTGGATATTACTTTAAATAAAATTATTTTATATTTAGAATATATTTTCAAAATTAAATTTACTCTTCTTTTATTAATAGCTTCAAGTATATTAAATTGTTTAGAACTTAGATACAAGGTAAGTATATGAAATACATTTACAGTTTGTTCTGAAAAAAAATATATTTCTGTTTATATTTAAATT
>AYEL01075117.1:0-93240 GCA_000484575.1 Olivierus martensii | reverse complement strand
GTCTTTCTTGGTGTTGGGATTTTTTTTTCCGTCAGTGTATTTAAAGTTGTAATTGGTATTGTATAAACAGATATTGCATCATATTTTAAATAAGCTTCTTTTATAAACCTTATTTATTTTTATATCTAAATAATCTTGTAATTCAAAAATAACTCAATACTGCAGAAATTAAAATACTATTTTACTTACATTTTCAAACATTTCATATAACTTTTTGGGTCTATCATCAAACCTAATTATTTCCCTGAAGAAGTCAAAAATGTTTACAGTTGTACAAATGCAAAAAAATGCAAAGCAACATCAACTAATCTCTCCTCTTCACATTCTTAATAAAAGTATTGCATCAAACAAGAAGCTGTTTTGAAAAAGAAAATTTTAATTCCTTTATGTATTTTTGATACTATTTGTAAATTTGTTTTGTTTTAAGTTACATTATTTACTTTAAATGAAATATATTTGACATAATATAAAAATATTTTTTTTTTTTTTTTTTTTTTTTTTTTTTTTTTTTTTTTTTTTTTTTTTTTTTTTTTTTTTTTGACAGGATAATGAACAATGTTTACAATATTATGACAAAATGATTTCAAATAAAACAACGCATTTTCATAGAAATTGGATTCTTTGAAGATAACCTAAAATCCTTGAAAATTGCATCTGACCATATCCCTCTATATAGTGTTTAATAAATTCAGATTGACAGTATGCTTCAGATTCCTTCACAATGGATGGTTTCATCAGGAAGAGATAACTATTCATTAGTACCAGTAGATTCAAGACTTGTAGGAAATCCTCCTTTAAATATATTTGCTTTGACATTTCCAATGAATATGTATCATTTTTCAAGACTGAATCCTTATATGACTGTTCCAAATCCTAGAGAGATGTTTTCATATCCTTACTTTACAAATAATTGGCCACCAATTCAGCCTGTTAGATTTTATCATCCACAAAGGCGTTTTTCAAAAGATAGTTTAGGAGAATCATCAAGTAGTTGTGATGGCAGCTTTTCAGGTTCCCGTCCTTCAACTCCAGCATCTAGTACTGCTACATCTTCCAGTAGTATAGTAGATCAAGTTGAAAATGCACCAGAAAATTTTAAAGAAGTTCAAACAAAAGGATTAAAGTAAGCTAAATTATATTCTTTATAAAATAAAATTTAAAATTTTCTACTTATTTATTTATTGAAATATTTATTAACTGTGTTGTATTTTATAAACTAGCACTTAATTGAGCAGCAATAATTTGTTTTCACAAAAACTAAAATGTATTTTATTCAAGTACAGGTAACCCTTGCAAAACACAGTAGATGGGTTTCTAAAAAATGCTGTATTATATGAGACCTGGAGCCAATACAAAAAAGTGAATTGTTCCAAAACCAATTAAAAACAAATAACTTTCTTTAATTCCACATAAGAAACTTAATTTTTATTAAGAATAAAGAATCTAAATCACATAAAGAAAGGATATATATATAAGACCTCATAATACAAAAAAAATATACAACTTATGTAACGTTTATTTAATAATTATATCTTCTTTATCACTGTTCAATTAAAATGAGAACATTTTTTTTCTTTTTAACAGTATCAACTTCACTTTCTGACTTTTTCTTTATTTAAAGTTTGTGTATCTTCTGCTCTTTTTACAAAATCTGTAATCTAACTCACTACAAAACAATCATTCCTTAGGACATATCCAAAAATAATTTATGAATAAAAAAAATTTTTTTTTCTATTTTACATTCCTCTATTGAAGAATAAAAACTTATTTTTTTATTCGAGAATTGAAAGTTTGGAACACAAAATATTCAATGATCAACAATTAACTCAATTTCAAATCAAAATCAAAAATAGACTGCATATTGTCCCTCTCATGGCAAACTTATGGAAACTAGCGAAATTGTATTTATGATTAATTTTAGCAAAGTATTTCCCATTGATTGCATTTTTTGTGTGTGTTGTGTGCCCATATTGTAGGTTTACAAAAATTAATGAAAATATTTTGTGTTATAAGAGAGTAAATGTAATTTTTTAAATGTGTTAAGTAAAAACCATGTTGTAGAAATACTGTGTTATATGAGGGTTTCTGCAATTTTCTAATCATGTTAGAGCAAAACTGTTTTGTTTGTAGTTTTGCATTATACAAGGGTCCTGTATAATGTTTTCAGTATTCTGTACCCTCTTCAGAACATCAAGAACTATTAATTAATGTATTTTATAAAGAACATTTACTTAGTCTAGAATAAACGTTTCAAATTATAAATTATGGACAATAATAGTAAACGTAAAAGAATACAAAATAATAAATTAAAAAATGAAAATAAGACATTTTTATAAATTTAAATAAATAATTTGCAGATCACTTATTATGGATTACTATGTTTGCTAAAAAGTGGTTGATTGTTGATGATTCCATTTTCTAACCATTTTTAAATTTTATTTAGTGCTTTAAAGTTCAAAGATTTTCTTTTACTGCTAGGTGCCATGCTTTCGACACATTTTCTGCTGTTTGTTCATTAATAACGTTGCCACAAATTATTTATAACTTATTATTTTTTATTATTTTACATTTACTATTATTATCCATAATTTATAATTTGAAATGTTTGTTCTAGAATAGTTAAATACTCTTTATAAAATATGTTAATTAATAGTTCTTTGATGTACTGAAGAGAGTACAGAGGTACCAAAAATATTATACTTGAATAAAATATGTTTTTGTGAAAACAAATTATTGCTGCTCAATTAAGTGCTAATTTATAAAATATGACACAGTAAAAGTAGACAAGCCAGAAGTAAAGGTCTCAAAATAGAAATATTTATTAACTAATTACAGACTAGATTTTTTTTAAAAAACTTTTCCAGAAATTCTTATTTTTATTTTTATTTCAAAATTATATAATCAATAAAGTATATTTTATATTATCAATAATAGATTGCTTAATTTTTCAAAAATCACTAAAAATTAAATTTTCTTTTTTCATTACTATGTTTGCATTAAATAATTAAATTCTTTGTGTGTTTATTTACTAGCTGAACTTAATAAAAAGTATATAACTTATAAAGTCAGGAACTATCTATATTAATTTGGTCCTGGAGTATGCTCATAAAATAAAAACTCATAAAGTAGGAATTTGTTTTCATAGACATAATGTTAAAAACTGATTCCATTTTCAACAACGAAACTTAACCATAAGTAAAGATCAACAAAACAATAGTTTAATTAAACAATGATTTATGTATTTAAAGAAATGAAAACATAGCCTTTCAAGTTAAGAAAATTATTATTATAAATTATTTGTCATTTGAATGCTAAAAAATTTTATTCTTCATTATTGATAGATGAATAGATCAACGTTTATACAGTATGCGCCAAAATATACAGTACTGAAATGAAAAGATGAACAAAATTACATTATTGTTATCTGTGAGTTTATTTCTCCTCAAAAGAAATTAACATACACACTACACACATACATACACACACTATTAGCGTGTTGATTTACCACGGTATGCGTAATGTAAGTGTTCAAAGTGTCCACCGCCTCGCTGTAGACAGTATTCATATCGTTCACGCAGATTCTCAAACATATCCTGAAACAAAGGTTGCTGCAGACTCCTGCAAAAGGAGATGATTTGCTCACGTAATGCAGGCACAGTTCTTGGTGGATCTTCACAGTTGAACACACTCTCCTTTAACATTCCCCACAAGTAGGCATCAGGTGGTGTAAGATCGGGGGAATGGGACGGGTATGGGAAATCAGTACCACGTGAAATGATTCGTCCTGGAAAGTTTTTCTGCAGCATGGCTAGAGATTCTCGAGCGGTATGGCTGGTCGCCCCGTCCTGTTGATACCACTGTCTATTCATCTGAATGTTCCTTGCACGACAGAACCTTTTCAAATCCTGAAGAAATGGCTCGATCACTAAACCCCTGTAGCGTTCTTGGGTGACGGTAAGAGCATTGCCTTCCTCATCTTCAATGAAATAGGGGCCTAATAAACCGTGTGCTGAGATGGCACACCATATCGTCACACGTGCACTATGTAGCGGTTTCTGGACAATAACATTTGGCCGCTCAAAACCAAGGAAGCGAGTTGTCTGGCGATTGATGTAGCCGTTCAAGTGAATGTGACTTTCGTCGGAGAACCACACATTATTCAAGAAAGCTGGATCCTCGTACACCATGGCCAAAAATGTTCCACAATACACCATCCTGGCTCGCATATCTGGCTCTGTCAAGCGTTGTCCAATCTGTATCCGGAACGGAAATCCACCTATGTCCTTAAACAATCGGCGAACGGACGTACCGCTGACGTTCAGTTTCAAAGCCGTTCGTCGTAGACTTCGTCGGGGCGATTGCAGCACCTGCTGGAGAACACGTGCGTGATTCTCATTTGTCGAAACAGTTACTGGTCGACCAGACTTCCCCTTCCGTTGACACAGTACACTACCAGAATGGCGAAATTTCGTAACAATAGACAGCATAACTGTGTTACTTGGTGCAGTCTTATTAAACTCCTCTCGGAATTGTTCTGCCACCTTTTTCAAACTCGCTCCACCTTCACGACCGCTTCCGTATAAGCGGAAATAATGCTCAACTATGTCCAATAATGCTCAATCGGAATTGTTCTGCCACCTTTTTCAAACTCGCTCCACCTTCACGACCGCTTCCGTATAAGTGGAAATAATGCTCAACTATGAATACTTTTTCCTTGTCGAGAGACCCATTTCCAACAACAACTGCACAACACAACTTCCTTTTCACTACTGCGAACACGTGCAGCTGGAGCTATGCCCCATCGACAAACGCAACCACGTGTTCGAGATGCGCGAGTTTCAGTACTGTATATTTTGGCGCATACCGTATAAATGAATTATTGCCTTAGGCATAATGCAGAAATGAGAATTATTTACATAATGTTTGTATGAAACATAACAGAAAAACTAGAAAAACAGGATTCATTCTTCAAAGCTAACTTTTTAAAGAATTAATCCTCCTGTTTTTCTATATTTTTCTCACTTTGTCCTTCAATAACATAAATAGAAAGGATCCTAGAAGAAATGTGTCAGATCAGTAGCAGAGAAGAGGGCTTCTTTTAATTACAATTTTAAAAGATGCAAGTAAAATGTTATGGATGAATTTTTCTTATAACCAAGAGGGAGAAGTATTTTTTGTGTACACACAGAAAAATATTACAAGATTCTGTTAAAGTTTCTATTAGCTTTAACCACAGTTATCTCTAAAGTTGTTAGATAGCGGATGATTAAACCTAATAGGAACTTTAATGGGACATTGTAAAATCAGGCCATAGTTAGATATATTTGTATATGCAAAAATACTTCCCCTCTTAATTATGGAGAAAATTCATCTACCATCTTACCTAAATGTCTTATGTAGTGATTAAAAATGACATATTTTCTTTGTTAATGATCTGCCATAGTTCTTCTAGTAGGATTCTTTTCCTACATATTATTGAAGGATGAAGTGGGAAGAATTTAGAAAAACAGTAGGATTACAGGCAGGGCTGCAGAGTCAGATGGCAAATGATCTGACTCTGATTCCAATTCCATCTTTTAAAAAAAAATCTGACTCTGACTCCCTAAAATTTGTGAAGTCCAACTCCACTCAAAAACTTCTGACTCTGCAACCCAGGTTGCAGAATCAGATGGCAAATGATCCAACTCAGACTCCACCTTTTAAAAAAAATTTGACTCCAACTCCACCAAAAAACCTCCAACTCCTGACTCCGACTCTGCATTCTGATTACAGGGAGAGTAAGTTGCACCATCTGCCATTAATTTCAATGCTTATATCAATAATAATAATAATTCGTTTACTTTCTTGATATTAAATATTTCTCTGTTTAAATTTTGTGTTTTGTTCAATACTTTACATTAAACAAAAGTATTGGTGCTCTTTATAATGACATACATAAATGTTAGAGAAATACTTGTGCATGAAATGTATGCTTTTATTATATAGCATGTGTATTTTATTTGGAAAATATTCAGAATTCCTAATCAATTTATTTTTTCGTTATTAAATTAAATTCTTTATATTCACTGTCTAGTAGATTAATTATTATTTTTTTCATTATAAATAATATGTGCAAAAAATTAAAAAATTGATAGTTTCTGAATTGATTATTTAACTCTGCCAATATATACAGTAATACCCAAAGTTACATAATAGGTAGGACTGGGAAGCATAACGTTAGTTGGGGTACTTATAGATTCCCAAATTTAATTTCAGGTATATATGTATTAGGTTCTTAACTGCCTCTTTATTACCAAGAAAATAAATTATGAAAGTTTATAATATGTAGTTGTAATTAAAGATTCTTAATCAACAAATCAGCAAATGAAATATGTACATATATGTGATGCTGCCGAGTGGAAAGGTGTGATTTTCTTTTCAAAGCACTAAACAAAATTAGTTTGAATCACAAGCATTTAATATCCAACTATAATTATAAAAATAACAATCACATAGAAAGGGAAACATTCCTCCACATTCTCTCTGTTTGGAGGGGAAAGGAAAAATTCACACTCAACATATTTGCGACAGCCAGTGTTGCTGCTTACATCAATTTTTTATTATTATAAATATTTTAATGTTTCGTGTGTGTGCGTGCGTGCGTGTGTGTGCGCGCGCGTGTGTGTGTGTGTGTGTGAGCGTGCGTGCGTGTGCGTGTGTGTGTGTGAGAGCGAGCTATGTAATTGTGAAACAAACAGGTGGGCGAGGGGGCAGGATGAGAAGTTATGTATCACCGAATTTATGTAAGTCAGGGTATTGCTGTAATTGAGTATTTATTTCTTTAAATTTATTATTAAATATAAGGTTTTTTTATTTTTATATGATTAAATAAATAAAACTGTCATATAGGAGACAATTGAATTCAAAACAATCACCTAAACATGCTCAATGTTCTACAACTTCTACTAATAGTAAACACTATAATTTCAAAAGACAAAAGAAGCAAAATGAAACTTCATTACATTATATTCATGGTTCTGTTGAAAATGATATTCATTGGGATAAGGTAAGATATAATAAAGCCAAATTATTTCCAATTTCATGATATAAATTATTAAATTTTTAATATTTTTCAGTTATCACAACAAATATGGACACACTATTTAGAAAACAAACAGACTAGAGATATCTATGAACAGAAGATTAGACTCAGAACAGCAGTACATAATGTCCTTAATTGTGCTTTTAATTGTAAGTAATATTATAAATAACAAAGAAAGATATTTATTTAAGATATGCAATTATATTTTCATAAATAAGCTTAATTCTGGTTCATATAATTACAAGTAAAAAATGACTAAGCTTTTTCTCAAACCAACAGATTTTTAATAAAGAACTTTTGGGTATCTTTTACAGTCACATAAGGCAAAAATTATGAGAGGTTGGAAAATACAATTGCAATTTCATATACAAACTTAATTATATTAATCGTGATAATATTTCATGCTGTAGAATCAGTCTACACAGACATAATGTTATATTTTTTTTATGGATAATACTTATCAAGAGAGAGAGAGAAAACCAGTGTGAATTAAATTGTTATTTACATGAGTGAATGATATTTGCCCTAACAAAATAAATATTTGTTTGCCTCTTTTTCCCACATTGGCATATCACAATCAGGATATAATAATCTCAAATATGCTCTAATATTTATACATATATACCACTTGCCCAAGAAAAATTTTCTAACATGGCAATTCTGTCAATTGAATATGAGATAACTATATAGTCAAGTTGATTTTGAAACAATTATTAATGATTTTGTCTCATTAAAAACAAGAAAAATTAAACTATAGTTCATATTTATTATAATAAATAGAGTTCATTTTTATTATATCTATTAATGTATTTTTTTTTATAGTATTTTGTTAACTATTTGTTGCTTTGAAAAAACGAATAAAGTTTTTTGTATGTTTCTTAGTGATTCTGTATATGGATGTCATTACATTCCCAGTTCCAAAATATTGGATATATCAAATTCATATAACTAAAAACTGCTTATATATAATATATATAAAGTTCAATTATCATTAAAGCACAATTAGCAATTAAAAAGAAATAACTCTTTTAATACAATTTTTTAGTAAGTATGTTTTCGGTATACATTATACCATAATGTATACCGAAGACATTCTTACTAAAAACTTGTATTAAAAGAGTTATTTCTTTTTAACTGCTAATTGTGCTTTAATGATGATTAAAAGTATGTTTTCGGTATACATTATACCATAATGTATACCGAAGACATTCTTACTAAAAAATTGTATAAAAAGAGTTATTTCTTTTTAACTGCTAATTGTGCTTTAATGATGATTGAACTTTGTATGTATTGGATATATTTATGTATTAATGTGCGTGAATGAAGAGGAGAAGAGGGTGCCATTTTGTAATGTTGCCTCAGGTGATAAAATATCTAGATCCAACACTGCATTTATATTATATATTTAATGAATAGTTTTTAGCGAGTGCTTAAATTGTCAGATAATGAAATTTCACTTTTTAAATTTAATACTGTTTGTCACATACAACCAGGTTTATCTAACAGAATTGTGGTATCATTGTTTACTCTTATCAATATAGAATATGTAAAAATTTGTATAAATGAAATAAACTGTAAATAATAATATAATTTTGGTAGATACACTGTAGACCAATATTTAAGATCATTACTCTTCTGTTTTAATGTTTGTCTTGTTAACACTTTCAATGATGACTAATTTCCATAATGCTTGCATTTCCAATAAATATATAGGTAATCAGATTCTTATCATAATAAACAAAACAAAATACAGTGGGTTCTTGTTTAGTATTGTCTCACTTAACATCATTTTGATATTATATTGCCAGCAAAAATTAAAAATTTTAGGTCAGTGAAACAGAATAAAGCCATACTTTCTTACATTTTATTTATAATAAAGAGAAAATAAAATGAAAATGTATAATTATAAAAAAACAAGGATAGCCATATTTTATATGAAAACTAACTCAATTAAAATATATAATATACAAAACATTCTGCCAGATTGATTTAGTACAAATGTTCTGGCTTTCCATTCAGTGGATTTGGGATCAAATTAAAAACTCACTCCTTTGAAAATTTTATGGTCAGTGGGGTTTTTGGTTTCAGTAAATGTTGCAATTTTCAGATACTTAACTCGAACATTACACAAGGATCCATTGTAGTTTATATAAATATTTAATGAAATCTTCAAAAATGTACTTTTAGGCATTAGTCTTCAATTTTATACAGTTTTCAAAAGAATTACATTAAGTAATTAGTCTTCAGTTACTATAGTATTGCTAACTGCTATACAAATTCAAAATGGATTAACATCTGAAAGTGCTTTTTGTAATAGAGAGAGCTCTACTACAAAAAATATTCATATAATTACTAAATAAGATTAAATCCTGTATTTTCTATTTGTGACCTGCATTACTTCATTTGGTTGAATCCTTTTCTCACTTTCTTCATATTTCCTATATTCTTCTCACTTCATTTTTCATTCTCCAAAGGGTTAAACTTTTAATTACACACTAAATCTTTTAATAAATTAAAGTTTCAATACTAGGGGAATATTTAGGGAATATATTTATTATAACACTATGTTGTTATAATAAATGATGATAAACCTAATATCATTGTTTATTACAATATAAACTTACACTATTTTGATCATTTGCATTATATATTACAAAATAACATAAGTGCCAGTTTTACTATGTCTTTGTTAAGTTTTTAACTATCTTGAAATTAACTACAATTTTTATTAACACAATAACTTGATTTATATTCTATGATTACATTTTATTCATTATTTTCAAATTTTATGATCTTTTTTTATTGTCCGGTGTTAAATGCATTGAATGCTTCAGTAGACTGGACTTGGACATCATTGGAAAAATATGCAGGTATAGAATCTGGAATTCAACTTGTCTTTCAGGTAGTATGCAACTGCTTTACCATGAAGTGTTCTGACCAATGAAAATTTTGTGTAAATGTTTTTAAGATGAAATTTCTTTTTGATATACAATATCAGATATTTCAGAACATTGAAAAAATTCCAGGAAATATTCTTCTATTAAAAGAAAACTAAATTAAGAAACATTGTTAACTGGCATTGCTGCCATTACTATAAAACAATTTATGATGGCTGTTGTAGATACAGATTTATATAATAAACAGGAATTGTGATAAGTCTGAACTGTCTGTACAAATATTTATTTTTAGCAAACAACGGCTTATGTTTGTTAACCGATCACCCACTGTATAACTGAAATAATGTGTAATCATAGTTTTATAAAATTAAATAGTGTTATATAGTTACAAAACCATTGAAAAATGCAGTAAATACATTATAGATATTCATAGCAGTACAAACCAAATACCAGATTCAATACTGGATCCTCTAGTTAAAGCGAAAGTGAATTTTGCCTTAAAAACAATGGTATAGAAATAAATTTGATAATATAGATGAAAATGTAAGACTATGTATGTATATATTATTGTTATTATATATAAATAAACAAAGTAAGAAATTATATAATTTTTTATTTATATTTTTGGGTCTCCAGAACGAATTAATCAAATTCCCATTAAAACATATGGTAAATCGATGATCGTTAACGAACATTTTCTTGGAACGGCTTATGTTTGTTAACCGATCACCCACTGTATAACTGAAATAATGTGTAATCATAGTTTTATAAAATTAAATAGTGTTATATAGTTACAAAACCATTGAAAAATGCAGTAAATACATTATAGATATTCATAGCAGTACAAACCAAATACCAGATTCAATACTGGATCCTCTAGTTAAAGTGAAAGTGAATTTTGCCTTAAAAACAATGGTATAAAAATAAATTTGATATATCTGATACAATCAGTGAAGAAAATAAGCAGTGAAACATTGATTTACAAATTATAGTGAATATTTGATTAATGATAAAATAATTTCTTACAAAAGCAAAAATTATTCTACAGAACAGTGGTACAGATTTATGCTCTTCATGAAATAGAAAATTCATAAACTGAGGGCTACTTGTAGTTTTATTTTATATTTTAAATACATTATTATTATTTTTTTATTTTAAAACCTATTACATTTTAAAATTACTTTTAAAATGAGTAAATTTGATATATCTGATACAATCAGTGAAGAAAATAAGCAGTGAAACATTGATTTAAACAAATTATAGTGAATATTTGATTAATGATCAAATAATTTCTTACAAAAGCAAAAATTATTCTACAGAACAAAGTGGTACAGATTTATGCTCTTCATGAAATAGAAAATTCATAAATTGAGAATTCATAAACTGAGGGCTACCTGTAGTTTTATTTTATATTTTAAATACAATATTATTATTTTTTTATTTTAAAACCTATTACATTTTTATTTAAAATTTTAGAGTTACTTTTAAAATTTAATATGGATAAAGATAATACAGTTGTACTTCAAATTACAAATTTAATTCATTCCTGTCTTTAGTTCGAAACTTGAAAAGTTCATATTGAAAAGTTTGAAATCCAGTTTTCCACTACAAATTTAATTCATTCCTGTCTTTAGTTCGAAACTTGAAAAGTTCATATTGAAAAGTTGAAAAGTTTGAAATCCAGTTTTCCATTTTACCTTATGGGAAATCAATTAATCCATTCCTGATCTAGAAATTTTGAAAACACTAAAAAAAAATATGCATTTGTGTACATTATTTTTAGTTTTGAAATCTTTGGTTTTATATGCTTCGTATAAAAATCATCTTCCATTAAATAAAAAAAAATCAATTTTCTTGTGACTGGTTTTGTAGTTCAGTTTTCATTTGTTGTCATCAGTTGTTTCTTTTTGTCTCTTAATCTTTAACTCACATTGCAAGTTAAAAATTAGTTAACAAAGAATTTGATATATGTAATGAAATAATTCAGCTCAATTTTTAAAAGTGGAATTATATATTTATTAAACTTGTAGATCTTTCACTGTTATTAAGCCATCTTCGCACAACGTATAAGAATTTGAACATAAAAAAGTTAGCAAGAACATAATTCGAATTTTAAATTAATATTATAACATCGTATGCAAATAGATATACAGTAGGCCCTATATTAAAAATAATAATAAAATAAAAAATAAAAAAAAATTGAGCTGAATTATTTACATTGAATAAGAAGTGGGAAGAAATTATGCATTAGAATTTGATATAACTAGTAATTATGATGTAGATCTTTATTATTATTAAGAATAAGTAGTCTTTATCAAATTAACAGTTATATATGCATATTTCAAAAATAAATTGAGATATTTTTATACAAAACTTATAGAAAATATTTTAAAAATATAATATCAAAAAGCATCAAGGTTCATATCTTGAGAATAAATTTGTATCTAGAGGCCAAAATGAGATATGAAAAAAGTTCATATATTAAGCAGTTCATAAGTTGAAGTACCATTTTATTTGAATTTCATTGAGTTTATATTAAACAACAGGTATGATATTCAAAAGAAAATTAGGAAAATGATGATATCTTTTCTCATGATTTACTGATTTCAGTAGAAATTCATTAGTAGTTTGGCTATCCTTTTTAAAATCTCTCTCAATTTTATAAGAATTGTTAAAGACTGCTTTGCAAAAGATACTTTATTTTCATGAAATATTTTTCTCCAATATAGATTCAGTTTATCAACTTTACAAATGCAAATTTCATAATATACAAAAATGACAACTTAACTTTCCTCCTAATTATTATAGGACTTATTCACTTGGCACATGTTAAAAGTAATAATTCTAAGTTCAGCCATAACCAATAAGATTATTTAAATGCAGCAAGCAACACAATCATATTTTTGGCATCAAATACAAAATTAATACTCTAAAATATAATAAAGATACACTCTTTTTCATATTCGTTACTTTTAAACTATCAAAGTAATGTCAGACCAGCTTAGCCGTGACCATTGACGCAAGTACGCATGCGCTAACTGAACGAGTCCAATGACAAAATAGAGATAACAGCTTCGCACATGGACGTTTTCAAACGCAAGATAATTGAAGTTAAATGGAAGTTTGTTGTAATGTTAAATGCTATATGATTAGTTTCTATGTTAAAACCAGTATTTTTAACAGTGAAGTTAAATGGAAGTTTGTTGTAATGTTAAATGCTATATGATTAGTTTCTATGTTAAAACAGTATTTTTAACAGTACTTAAAAATTATTAATATAATATTAATATTATCTAATAAAATATAATCATTATACCGACTGCGACTCTCCCTTTTGCGTCTGGACTCATCCACCTTAGCTAGGCACGGCTTTTGTGGACAGATATTATTTATTTGGTTCTTATAGTTAATAATTCTTTATTAGAAATACATCTAGTTGATCCTCCAAGAATGTCTGCCATTATCTTTCAAGCAATTACTTGTAATAATTTAAAATCAAACAGGAGTTATTGATAAAATATTTATTTATGGAAAACTATAAAAAATAAAATTATTAAAATATAACAGTCAATCAAAATAGTTATGAAATTTAAATTATACATTATTTCATCTTTCTTCTCTGGTATTTTTCTCGTGAATATATAAATTTTTGTTTTCACATTTTCATTTGATTTTATTGTTCTCTTTTTTTTCTAATTTTTTTTTAAATTATAACATTAATTCCAAGTTTAGTGTTAAGTGCAAAGCAATATGAAGGTTGTAAGTGAGGATGGTATAATCAAATCGAAATGCCTAATCTTGAATTTCTAGTTCCATGAGGGTATTCAAAATGTAGACCTTGCAAATATCTTTTATATATATATTTACACACTTACACACACACACACTTACACTCACACATACACACACACACAGTAGAACTTCGATATCTCAAATCTCACTGTAACAAAAAATAATAATAATAATAATAAATATAAAAGTTTTCAAGTGAAATTTAGAAAAGGAAATTACTGTATGACATGTTCAATATTCCGAGCATGCACAAAAAAGTTCCTGTTCCGATAATCAATAGTACATTTACGTTCTTTTCTTAAATTTAAATCCTTTGTTTAGATTCCAAAAGCGAGGGAAATTCATAAATATTTTAAATTTCTTCAGCATAAAAAATTATAAACTGTTCGAGATAGCAAGGGTTTTGAAGAAAATACTTTGAGATAACTATTGAAATGACATTAGTTTAATGCTGAAAGTGATGGAAAAAATTTTTTACACATCAAGGGTTTTGAGACAGAGGTTCAAGACTAGTTGATCCTCCAAGAATGTCTGCCATTATCTTTCAAGCAATTACTTGTAATAATTTACAATCAAACAGGAGTTATTGATAAAATATTTGTTTATGGAAAACTATAAAAAATAAAATTATTAAAATATAACAGTCAATCAAAATAGTTATGAAATTTAAATTATACATTATTTCATCTTTCTTCTCTGGTATTTTTCTCGTGAATATATAAATTTTTGTTTTCACATTTTCATTTGATTTTATTGTTCTCTTTTTTTTCTAATTTTTTTTTAAATTATAACATTAATTCCAAGTTTAGTGTTAAGTGCAAAGCAATATGAAGGTTGTAAGTGAGGATGGTATAATCAAATCGAAATGCCTAATCTTGAATTTCTAGTTCCATGAGGGTATTCAAAATGTAGACCTTGCAAATATTTTTTATATATATATATTTACACACTTACACTTACACACACACAAAGTAGAACTTCGATATCTCAAATCTCACTGTAACAAAAAAAAATAATAATAATAATCAATATAAAAGATTATTTATTAGTTAAATTTTAAGGAAATTTTTAAAATTTCAATATGAAATAAAATTTCTCTAATGTTTCCAAACAAAATTAGAAAAATATTGAGTTGGGATTTGAACATAATACTATGTTATTTCTTATAAGAAATTTTTTGCTCAGTTAACATGTATTTTTGGAATACAAATATATATTAATACATTGCTACTAATGGAATTGCAGATTTAGGTCTCTGTTACAGCTGGCATTTTATTATGATTTTTAATATTTGGTCATTTCACATAAATCAGTCTGGCTACTTTGTGGTTGATAAAAATTTTTATAAAAATCAAGATGATCTATATCATATGATGAAACAGAAATGACCCCTACTATATTTCATGAATTTGTAATTAATTATTTAAAAACCTATAATTGGCTGTTTATCTGATATGGTAATAGCAAAACTTGAATTCCATGATATTCAAAAATTTTTAAAATATGATAAAACAAATTAATATTTAAAAAATTTCATGCAATCTGTATTTAACTAAGCTTTTACAATTTCACAATATTTTAAGTTTATTATTCATTAGAAAAATAGTATATAGGGTGCCCACATTTCTATGGACTAGGCATTTTTCTCAAAAATACCAGATATATGTGAAAACTGTAAAACACGTGTTCTGTTACATTTTTCTTCCAAATTACAATTCGTCATTAAAGATTTTTTTCTGCACATCTTGCACAGTGTGTGTTTCAGCTTTGTTTTCTTCGAATGGAAATGTATTCTTTTTCTAACAGAATCTGATTCTGCCAATTTTTTGTGCAATTTTCATAATAGAATTATTTCCTACCACCAATATTTTCAGAGATATTTAAGAATAAAGAAACCATTCAAAAAGGCATAATTTGATATTTAATTTATGATATTGCCAGTTCTAATGATTTTGTAAATTTCTCCATTTTCTCTAAATAATACCATTTTTAACACCCTCTTCTTTAGATAAATTAATTTCTTAACAATTATTCAAAATGTGATTAAGTTTATACAATATTTCCTATAAAAGTAAAATTATGTCTTGACATGTTTACATCTTTCTCAATCTTACAGAACTATCTGAGAAAAACTTTTAATTTTTTGCATTGCTTTTCAATCTATTATTATTAAATGGCAGTGCATTCAAGTGTCCATCATTATACTAGCATCAGATATTTTAAACAGAAGAATTGACAATATCACATTCTCTTTTGGCACTAATATTTAGAAAGTGAAATTTACAGTCCTTGACATGAAAAATTTCTACAGTAAGGTTATAACAATTTCTATAGCAATGATTTTAAAGTTGAGATCTATGATTTTTATTAGAAATTTATGTGATAGTATCATATCTGTAACTACAGTTAAATATAAACAATCTATGATATGGTTTCACATATCATAAATAAATTATTTATTCCTAAGTTCTGTGGCTGGGAGTATGAAAACCAATAGACAGATTCTTAGTTCAGTGTAACGTATTATCCTAATATGAAAAAGAATTTTAAATGAATTAGTCAATAATCTTATACCTTGAAACATTTTTTAGGAAGTAGGGAATCATATTTCCTACTTTCTAAACCTTATTTTTTTTTAAATGTTCCTAAACCTTATTAAGTATTTAACATTACTGGAAAAAATATGTAGACATTAATTAAGAAAAATGCTTTGTCCATAAAAATGTGGATATCAAATTATGCCTTTCTGAATAACTTTTTTATTCTTAAATATCTGAAAATATCAGTTGTAGGAAAATAATTCTACTACAAAAATTGCACAAAGAATTGGCAAAATCAGAAAAATAATACATTTCCATTCGAGAAAACAAAGTTGAAACAATTGCTGCACAAGAGGATGTGCAGAAAAAATCTTAATGATGGATTATAATTTGGAAGAAAAATGTAACAGGACACCTGTTTTATAGTTTTCACATATACCTGGTAATTTTCAAGAAAAATGCCTGGTCCATAGAAACGTGGGCACCCTATATAAATTGAATTTTTATTATTAAAGGAATAACTTGTATTAAACTATAATAAAGATATCAATACAGATACACCAATATGAAAATTGCATGGGAAACTTAATCAATACAATTTTAAACAGATTTATATGGCATATGACTTTGGCCAGCAAGTATAATTTCCAACCCTCATTAGATCAACAAAGCATCAAAAATGTATTAAAAAATACTATATATAGTGAGATTCAATTTGGCAATAAAAATTATTAATTTAAAAGAAGCTCCGTATAAATGATAATTCTTGATTTCTTATTCAGTAAGCTTTTAATTAAATTGAGTTTGACATGCTTGGTCTAATGCCTGGTCATAGACCATGCATGTAAAACTCATTTTAATTCAAGGGCCATTTAATGAGCTTGTAAGATATTGCGGATCACATCACATTGTAATTTTTTCAAAATTACATTTTAGAGTAGGATTCAGAAATATATATAGGATAATTAAAAACATTGTGTAATCAAATAGATATATTACAAAAATATTATTATTACTACATAATTGCTTTAAATTTTGCATGTTTTTTAAATTTAATTCCTAGTTATCAATCTTTAATTTTCTATTAAGTATTAAAAATCACATTTTCTGTACAAAAACAAAAGCTTTCATTAAAATTTTATAAATTCAAATATCCTTAACTACTTAATTTTTTTTAAATAAGTTAATAACACAACAAATAATTCTTTAACAAGCCCATTAAGGCATCCTTTATATACATCCTTCAAAGAGGGATTGTTTGGAACTTGATTATTATATTTGTCTATCCAGAAACAATACAGGTTCTTATAGCTTTTTGTTTTTTTAGTAAGAAATTTCGCACAAAATGATGTAGTCCTTGCAGAAAAGCACTTAGTTTCTGTCGCTGATCTCAAAGATCAGTGTTATCTGTACGTATACCTCTGATAAGGTCAATCAAAAAAAAACTCCTGCAATTATATTTCATTAAAATAAAAAATAGTGTATCATAGTATATGGCATAACTATGAAATGAGAGTCACTTCCTATTATCTCATAACATATTGTTCTCATTTTCATTTTAGTTAAGAGCATTGGGGACCAGAAAAAATCTCATCAAGGGCCACATGCAGCCTGCAGGCTGCCAGTTTGACACCCCTGGATTAGACAATACATTTGAGTTGTCTAAAAAATACCATTTAATTACAATCAAACCCCAATAAGATGCCCCCGTTAAGCCACTATTCTCATTGACCACCAAGAAATTTGGCAGAACAGATCTTCCCTATGTTAATGGAATAGGCAAACTCCGATAAGACGTCATCCGCCAATAGAAACATCTAAACAAATATTCTTTTTGGTATTATATTTGTCCTCGTTAATCCACCAGGGACATGTAAGATGACTTAAATCCCGAAATTCATCGGTACTATATATACAGTATTAAAAGCTCTCTGGATTCATTTGTAATCAGCAGACGGGAGAGATGGAGTTAACAGTTAATCATGTGTCTCTTTAAGCCTGGTTCACACCTTCTTGTCATAATTATTGGCTTTTTTAATTACTTTATATACAGCAGACACTGAACGACCCAATTCAGCTGCAATATCAGGTATGTAGAAAGCAGAAGGTTGTAGAAAATTTAAGATCCTAATAACCAGATCATTTCCATCATTTACTGAGTACCAGACAAATGAGGATACTGTATAGTAAACTATGTCCATTGTGTTTTTTAGTGAACTCAAAGTAGAGACTTTGAGTTCTCTGTAAAACACAATGTACATCAGAATCAGAACAGCAGATGGACATATTATCTGTATAGTACTGTACAAATATGATTCATATAATATACTATAAAGTATGCAGTTTTTTTTAGAAATGTTAAGTTTGG
Organism: Olivierus martensii; assembly: GCA_000484575.1. NCBI lineage: Eukaryota > Metazoa > Arthropoda > Arachnida > Scorpiones > Buthidae > Olivierus > Olivierus martensii. The sequence goes on along the minus strand of AYEL01075117.1, from coordinate 74,562 downwards.
ATACTAAATATAAATGTACTGTATTTTATTAAATTTAATAAATTCAGAGTCCCTTTTCATTTATATACTACATGTTTTCAATAAACTGCCAACCCTGATTAGCCGCCAAAATTGTCTCCAAATGGATGGTGGTGTCTTATCAGGGTTTGACTGTATAGTTAATGCTTTTGTCTAGTATTTTTAGTAATGTAAAGAATTGATAGTAATAGTAAATCATTATTGTTTTTTTTTATTTTACTTTGGGCTGCTGTCTGCGGGTCTGGGGGTTTCCGGTTCTCTGCGTGTCAGGCTGGTTTTTTTTTATTTTTTTTTATTTTTATTTTTATTTTTTCTAATAAGCACTTTTCTACAAGCATTATATTGAATTATACATAACAATATACTTATTAGAATTTATAAGCCCTCTCTTGGGCATAGTTAACACATCTTAAACACATCTTTGGAACCCCTTTGTATTCTTTTTGAATGGTAAGGGGTTCATGTTTTCTTATACTGATTCTTATAAAAAAAAAAAAATTACATTGATCAGTAGCAGAATATAGCAATGATATTATCATAAGAGTTGGTCATTAGTCAATGACTGTATATATAATATGACCAATGTCCAATGTATAGCCAATTCACGAAATGGCTGGCCATTTTTAGATTTGTCCAAGTCATTTGGCTAAAGCCTGAAATATACTAGAATTTACAACTATTTCAGGCTTTGGTCAGACAATTTGTGATGCACCTGAAAATCAATAGCCAATTCAAGAAGTCCAAGAAAAACTGGCTAAAATTACAAGTTTTGGGGAACTAAGTAAGTGGAGTGTATTTGTACGAATTTTGGCTTATGCAAGAATGAGATTGTCTGTCATGTTACATGTTGGTCTTACAATACTGATGCAAGAGATTATAGAACTTACTCACCCTCTAATATGAATGGGATTGTCTCTCAGAGTAAGGAAAAATACTTCGGACTTTGACCAAATCTAGAAGTGGCCAGCCATTTTGCGAATTGGATATACATTCGGCATTGGCCATAATATATACATATATACACATATCTTATTTAATTTGGGCTAAAAGATTTAAAACTTTTGACAAACATTTGGATAACATCATAAAAGTGCTTTTCTTCTAAGAATGCTTGGCAGTGATATAAATTAATCTGCAGAACAGTTCTGCCAAATTTAGATATCAAGGATAATTTGAATTAAATATTAATCTTTTCAATGAATTACAGATAAAATAATTATAATAATGAATGAATTCTAATAAATTACAATGATATTATATGATTGCTAACAAAGATCTGTAAATAGAATGTAAAAATTTTTGAATAATCTAGTTCTATTTAGAATTTGTGTAGCCTGAAGATGGCCGTTGTGCCGAAAATGTTTGCATATTAATAAAAAAGTTTTTTCTCAACTTCTAATAGTGCTTTAGTTAAACATTAACATTGCTGCCTGGTGTAGGACGAAGTTGAAAGGTTATTCCTACAGTTTGAGCTCCTCCGGGGAATTAATTGATAACCTGTTTGACAAAGGGCCCTCTCCGGAAGAGACTTTGGCGATATTCGACTTTAAATCACTTTTCCCATTGATAAGGCCCGAACCTGCAGCAATTGAGCTTTATCGCCTTCTTCTACAGCACACTCATGGAGATGCCAGCCTCCCAAGCTGTCTCCGTGAGATATGTGACATAATTGTTCATAGGTCCTGCTTTAAGTTTAATGGGAAATTCTATAGACAGACTGTTGGTGTTCCCATTGGGAGCCCTATGACTAAAGTTCTAGCAGAACTTGTGGTTCGGAGAAAGGAGGTGGTGGTCCTTCTGCGTTTTGGGTCTCACCTGAAATTGTATCGGAGGTATGTCGACGATATCCTAGTTTTATGGGATGGCCCAGGTAATAATATTGGGCTGGTAACTAACCTCACCGACCATAGTTTAGGGCTAGAACTTGGGCTTGAGCAGTCTGACACAACTATGATCCATTTCCAGGATTTCCAGGATATATGTATTTCCGTTTCTAATGGAGAATACGTTACGTCAGTTTACTGCAAGCCGACCTACTCTCGGATTCTTATCCCTGCCCATTCCCCGGACCTGTGGCAGTATAAGGCAGCAGCATTCTGGTTCTTTTTTTAGGAGAGTGTTTAGCCATTGCTTTCATCAAGGGAGTAGGTACGAAGAAATAGGGACTATTCTTAAGCTAGGTTTACAAAATGGGTATGGGCTTAACTTCCTTTTAGGGATTTATAAGGGTGTAAAACGGTCAATGTCAGATAGGTGCCCTCGATAACATAAGTCTAATTATTATGGAATTGACCTCAATCCCATTTCCTGCAAACTTAGACTGCTTTTAGAAAAGCATACAGGGTGTTCAATAGCACTGAAAAGGAATAGCACAGTTTTTGACCTCAAACGGAATGATAAGGATAAAGTCAGCAAGTATTCCAGGTATATGAGGTCACATGCTTTAATCATAGCCTTGGAAGAGAAGAGTGCTATATTTGTTTTACCTGTCGGCCTTTAGAAAAGTGTATTAAAGAACATATTAATGCGATCTGTAAAGGGGAAGAGAACACGGCTTTAGCGCAGAGGGCATTGGAGCATGACCTCACTATTTTATGGGACCAAATACAAGTATTAAAACTGCTAGTGGGATCAGGGAGGGCAAAATGTTGGAGACCCTAACTATTCACTCCATAGGTAAGTCCAAGCACATAATAAACTACAACGATTCGCTTACGCTACCCCCGGCTTGGGTTTTTAATTTTTAAGCATTTTTATTATCCTAAATCTTTGTAATAAACAAATTAAATTGAATACAATTATAAATAGATCTTGAACAACACGGTTTTACATAGCACAGATGCTTCTCAGAACCAATTAATTGTGCTATACAAGGTATTCCTGTAATTAATAGAATTAATTATTACATATACATATTTTATTCACTTGGTAAGCAAAATAGTACAGATTTATTGAATTGACTGAATGTTGAAGAAACTAGGTAAATTATAAAATTTATAGAAAATAATTTTATAAAAATTATCTTCTCTGTAATTTATATTAAAACTTGTATTCAAAAATTTATATATATTATTGTATTATTTAAATTATTTTTAATGTAAGCTCAGTAACATCTGTTTATCAAATAACTAAATGGCAAATATTATTAAAAACAAATAATCCTAATTAATACATAATTAACCAATTTGAGAATGTTAGTGTCAAACTAATCGGATAAGTAAAGAGAAAACTAAGCACTATGCAGAAATAAATCTTTATTTCAGAAAGAAATGCTTTCGACCATTCTCAACTGGTCTTCGTCAGCTAATTAGCTGACGAAGACCAGTTGAGAATAATCGAAAGCATTCGGCGACGGATTACTGACGAATTGCGAGGCACCACTGTATCATCATATACGCCATTTGAAAACTCAGTGATTAGTCTGTTGTATTTACCATTCAAGGAACAGTTGGCAGACATCTTGACCAAAGGTCTTCCTTCATCACAGTTCTCCTATCTCAGAAACCTAATTGGACTTGTATAAATTGGGAGGGGGTGTTGAATGTGATGCAATTTCTGCAGGTGGTGACACCACTACTCGTTCCCCAGAGTGATCCTTTTTTACCTCTACTCTGAGTAAATTCATCAGTAGCATGGGTCTACTGGTCAGCACAAGGTGTGTGCAATCTGTTGTGCTTTTTGTTTTTTTTTTTTTGTTCTTTGCATTATGTACAGTTACATACTTTTAATTTAATTAAAAGAAGTTGTTTGCACTCTTATATCCTGAATATTTTTTATTTAAAATCAACACTTTGACTTGTACCTCTTTCTGGGGTAAATTTTTATAGCTGTTGAAAATTTTACTGCAGTCTAGTAAGGCCGTCTGCTAATATTTTGTGAAATTTTTTCTTTCTTTTTTATTTTTTTTAATTATCTACAAATTTTGGAAATTTAAAGATATGAGTAAATCTGGAATATTTAACAGGGTCGGCTCAAGGTGCTAGCAACTCGGGCAGTTGCCCAAGGCACGCCATGTGCTTAGGGGCGCCATCAAGAATCTTCTGAAAAAAAAAAAAAAAAAAATATTTTTTCAATCTGACGTTTTTAAGATGGAAAAAAGCAAGTTCATCTATTTATATTATAAATTAGGTTCATAAACACTAATAAGTTACTGGATGTCATGTCAAATCTGTGGGTTGCATTAAGAATAATCTTACAATACCTATTACTGTAGGCGCTAGCGAGAGAAGCTTTAGTTTACTAAAGCTTATAAAAACATACTCAATATAAAATGAATTCTTTGGCAATTTTGTCTATAGAAAATGATATTGAAAAGAATATAAATATAGAAAGTACCATGAAAAGATTTGCTGAGCTAAAGTCTAGAAAAAAAATGTTTTAGGTAGGCTAATTGTTCACACTGTCCAAATATTGGTTGAGAAAAATATTATTATTGTTCATTGTTTATTAAAAACAACCCAAGTAATAATCTCACTTCTGTATTTTTAGTTTTTTCTTTGTGAAAATTTTTATAATTATACTTAAAAAGGGCACAAAAGTTCAGCTTGCCCAGGATGCCAGTAACCATAGAGCTGTCCCTGATATTTAATGTGTTTAATTTATAATCATAGCTAAAATTTGCTAATTATGCATTATTTTTTAATAAATTTGGATTTATCTTCATTATTTTATGATAATTTATTATTTTGTTTTGTATTTTCAAATTTTAAATATAATTTTTTGGATGTTTATGTTCTTAACTGCAAAAATATATATTTTTACAGATTAGTTCTTTGTATTTTGTAATTTGTTCATAATTTGATCATAGTGATATTTTTATTTTCTAAATATGAATGAAGAAAAGTTATGTTTTTTGCAATTGTGTGTGGAGTTTGAAGAAGCAAAATTGTTACTAAATTGTGTTTTTTTTTTTTAATGCATTTACTTGATAATCACAACTAAAATTCATAAAGTATACATTATTTTTTAGTATATTTGAAATTATCCTTATTATTTTATCAATCCATTGATTATTTTCTGTTTTTAAATTTTAAGTGTAATTTTTGGATGTCATATGCCACACTTCCTTACAGATATTGTTGAAAACACTTCAGAATTATAAATAAAATTATAAACTATATTTCACTTATCCAGGATATATCTTACCACCCATACTACTCTTTTTTTAGGAAATGCAATGAGATAGGAAGTAGGAAGAAAATTTTTGACCATCAAACTCTATCCAGAGAATTGAATTGTCATGATAAAAATTTTGTGGGCCCAGTAGAAGTAAGAACATAAGAGGTCAACTTTGAAATCTCCAATGAAAACATATGCTAATTTAGGCATAACTGGATAGAATTGTGAAAAACAAACACACCTTTAAATAACAGCTTTAAACTGCAGTTGAAAATTAATAACTAAAAACTTTTTAATGAAATGTTTTCGATTGCTATACAACCATCTTCAGCATTTAGAACAGAATACAAAAACTTTTTTAGTTTGTTTTCGAACTAGTATCATATAATAGAACATAAACTTTTAAAAACTTATTATTGCAACAATAATTCTGTTAAAATATAATATTAATGTATTTTATATATATTATATCAAAGAGCTGGGGTTTATGTTTTGCCCATATACCATGAAGATCTGAATAAACAAGAAGAATACATAGGGCTAACTACAAGGAACCTAAAAGATAGAATCCAGGAACACAAAGCCGATATTAAAAGCAGAAATTTAAGAACAGAGTTAGCAGAAAGATCCTATGAATATAACATACAAATCAAATGGGAAGACACGAAAATCATAAAATAATTTAAAAGAAGGCTTGGTATTTTTTTCTTTTAATCATATAATTTAAAAGAAGGCTTGGTATTAGAATCATTAAAAATAATACAAAGAGGGCAATATAAAAACGTCATTAATGGACACACAAGTAAGGATATTTCTACAGCATGGCAGTACGCCTTGAGAAAAATCGGAAGCCAGTAACACGGTTGCACGATTCATAATAACTTAAGTATCTGGAGTGGGCTATTTAATTTAATTGTAATTTTATGAATATTGGTAAATTTAACTACAAATATTCGTAAATTTTTGCTTACTGGATAAAATATATCCAGTAAAAGAAATTATATATACAGTGGAGTCTGCTTAATTGGGACAGCCATGTAATTGGAACAATCTCAAAGAACGAAAACCAAACTAATAAACTAATACAAAATTTAAACACTTAATTGGGACAGTAGCAGAAAAGGAATTTTCAATTTTTGATATATTTTAGGGATTTTTCGAAAGTATGGCTACACATACATACACTAATCTTTGCCAAGATGTCAAGAAAGGATTTTACACTCAAGTAAAATTGCTTGGCTGAATAAAATTAAAAACCAGCCATTTAATACAAGCCATGATAGACTAGCTGAAATAAACCAAAATCTACCATAGACGTATCTCCTACAAAAAGAAAATCAACTGCATAAGGAGTGGGAATTACAGAAAGAAATTCCAGAAACATCGAAAAGAAAGCGTGATGAAAAGGATTCAGAAGTCGAAGAAGCATTAGATCAATGGATTTCTATAGTCAGCGGGCGAGGTGCGTGAATATCAGCGGCCCAGTATTGAAGACGGAGATCGGTAAAAACTAATATGAATATCAGTGGCCCAGTATTGAAGATGGAGATCAGTAAAAAACTAATTATTCAGTACTATTTTAATAAATCATTAAAATAGGTACCTAATTATTATTTTGTTACCTACGAATTACATATTTTATTTTAGAATTTATTATTACTTCGTTTAATTGGGACAGCTGCTTAATTGGGACAAAATGGCTTCACCCGACATGTCCCAATTAAGCAGAATCCACTGTACATCGTACGTATTATATATAAAATACATTAATATTATATTTTAATGGAATTATAGTCACAATTTTTAAAAGTTTATGTTCTATTATATGATACTAGTTCAAAAACAAACTAAAAAACTTTTTGTATTCTGTTCTAAATGCTGAAGATGGTTGTATAGCAACCAAAAATGTTTCATTTAAAGTTTTTAATTATTAATTTTCAATTGCAGCTTAAGGCTGTTATTTAAAGATTTATTATTAAAAAGCAGTTAGAAAAACAAATAACTTTTGTTTTTAAAAATTTTTTAATATCACCTATGGATTAAGAAATATCACAAAAAAAAAAGATGCCACCATATGTACCACTGAATGGGCTGTTTGTGCAATAAGAAGAACACTGACAGAGGGCATCTGTGTACATCCATGGCACAGATGCCCTCTGGCAGAAAAAAGATCTTCATAAAAGGCTGAAATCTTGGCTGAAAGAAAGTTGGGGAAACCCTTGTTCTTGAGAATGCCCTTGCTCCATGCCGAACTGTGAAGATAAAAGACTTATCACATCTGCAGTTTCAGTATTACCACCAAGAACCTGAATTGGCCTTAAATCTACATAATATTGCTCTTTGCTGCTTCAATAATGTTCTGCAGTGTACACAGATGCCCTCTGTCAGATTCTTCTTTCTATTGCTTGACTAGCCCAATTGGCAGCACATAAGGCAGCATCTTTTTTTTTTTTTTGTGATATTTCTCAATCTGTAAGAGATATTAAAAAAACTTTCAAAACAAAGGTTGTTTGTTTTCCAGAGTTCTATCCAATTATGCCCAAATTGACATATATTTTCAATGGAAATGTCAAAGTTGATCCCTTATGCTTCTACTTCTAATGGGCCCACAAAATTTTTATCATGACCATTTGATTCTCTGGATATACCGTATATACTCGAATATCAGCCGATCCGTGTATAAGCCGACCCTTGACTTCAGAGTTTGAAAATCGATAAAAATGCATAACCCGTGTATAAGCCTACCTCCGACTTTAGTGCTTAAAATTCAATAAAAATTTAAAATCGATAAATTAAATGATCTTTGATTTTTAGTTACCAATATATTAATGCCATTTGCAAAAAATAAATATTTTATTAAAACTTTAAATATATACATATAAAATAAATTATCATAATACAAACATCAATATATCAATTTAAAAGGTAAAATTTTACTTTACCCAAAGCATCGTGTCGCTGACTCCAACCTGCATTTGTATAAGTGCATCAGATAGGCGACATCACGCTGCCTGATGCACTGTGATGCAAAAATTCTCGACAATAATCCAGCTAAAGTCATCCAATGCAGCACGCCTACATAAGATTCTTGGATTATTGTCGAGAATTTCTGTGTTGTGATGTATCAGGCAGCGCGGCCTCGCCTATCTGATGCACTATATAAATCCAGGTTGGATTCGGTGGTGCAATGCGCTCGATCGCAACAGGTAAAATAAAATTTTATTTTACTCCGAAGTGAAATTGATGTCTGTGTATGATATCATCATTAGGATGACGTAGCTTCAGAAAATATCAAGTTAACGAATAGTAATAAATTTTTATAATTTACATAAAAATATGTAAGTTATAAAATTAGATCCGGCGGCGTGACGCGCTCGATCGCAACAGGTAAAGTAAAATTTTACTCAGAAGGTGTATGACATTATTGTTAGGATGATGTAGCTTCAAAAAATAACAAGTTAACAAATAGTAATAAATTTTTATAATTTATATATATAAAAATATTTTCTTTTTATTGCTGTTATTGAATAACTCTTTTAAAAAATTTCTTTTTATTGTTGTTGTTGAATAACTGTTTTCTTTTCTAAAAAAAAGATCATATTATCACAGTAAAAATTTCATTAGAATACGTCTATGTCACATGACTCCCAACCAACCATTCAAAGTTTCGTTTTCCCTATAGTTGAGTTTAGTTTGTATTCAATCAAATCTTTGATCATATTTTAAAATGAGTGGCTCACCCAAACGATGATGTCATACACCGTTAGGATGATGTGTGCAACGTGATTTCTAGACGTTAAGCATGCAGTTTCAAAGTTTTGATTTTAGGATTTGGATTGATTTAATAGGAGAAGGTATTTGGAAGGTAGATTTATATATGAGGTTGTCATTTGTGTGCTTACAATGAACTTTTTTAATAGAGTAAAGTTATTTGTCAATATAGATTTTAAATAATTATTACTTTTTTGTTATTTTAAACATTATTTTACTTACTTTTTAATCTATTTTATTCATATTATCACAGTAAAAATTCCTTTAGAATACGTCTACATCACACGGCTCCCAAGCATGCTGTTAGGATGACATGTGCAATGTGATTTCTAGACGTTAAGTGTGGGATTTCAAAGTTTTGATTTTGCTTACGATGAACTTTCTTTGATAGACTAAAGTTATTTTTCAATACAGATTTTAAATAATTATTACTTTTCGTTATTTTAAACATTAGTTACTTTTTAATCTATACAGAGATTTTAAATAATATTTTTTTTTCTTATTTTTAAACATTATTTTAGTTACTTTTTAATCTAATTAAATCATTGTCGTTATTTTAAAAATTATTTCAGTTACTTTTTAATCTACTCTAATTAAATCATCGATGAGTTAAATATAATAAATATTTATCAATTACTAGCAAATGAATTAAAAAATTCTTAATTAATAATAATGAAAAATAAATATATATTTTCAGCAAATATGAATCCTAGGTAAGATTCTTGATTGATTGTCGAGTTTTCGTGTCGCATCGTATCGGGCCGCACAGTGTCACCTATCTGATTACAGTATATAGATGCAGGTTGGAGTCGTCAGTGCGACGTGCTCGATCGCATTGGGGTAAATTAAATTTTATAATGGTAAATTAAATTTTTTTAATGGTATCATATTAAATGAATTATTGCAAAATCTCCTTCCTGGTCTTCAGGAGACGTTCAATAAGCTATGGTTTTGCTTATTACTTCAATTTCTCCAGCCAAAAAAAAAGTTGATTTTTTTGATCCGTGTATAAGCCAACCCCCACTTCATAAATTTTTTTGAGAAAAAATCCTTGGCTTATACAGGATTATATACAATAGCTATTTTAAAACTGTACCTCTAACATCTATAAAAAGCCAGTCATCTTCTATGTCCTCTACAGCATTAAATATAAATTCATTTTCTTCTAATTCTTGCTCACTTTTGAATAAATAATTTGAAATTCCACTCCACATAATATATTGATCTGTAAAAATTACAATTATCCATATTAATATGCACTCACATTTTTAAAACTGACAAAATTATCTTTTAAGAACAAAAAAGAATTGTTTAAGATTTTTTTATATTTTTATAAATTATATAGATCTATAATATAATATTTATTGAAATAGCACTTTCAAAAAATTACTATATTTGTCAGTTTATAAGACACTTTAGCATAGAAGATGCACCCTAATTTTGAAATAGTAAATTTAAGGTAAAACAATGGAAAATAAAAAAACAAAAAATTAAGTGCTAGTTTATAAAGTACAAATTTTTATTTTTCCTGAAATTAAAAAATATATAATTGAAAAGGAAACCTGATTTTAAACATTTATATAGTTTTATTTTCCATTGAAAAAAACAGTGAATGCAGAAAGAATTCTCGTACACAAACAGTTATGATCAAAAAACTGCTATTTCTTAAAATCTATAAATTTAAATTGTATAATAGCCAATCAAATATGTAAAATAGAATATACTTTAATACTCTATATAAAGTTTACATTAAAAATTTTTATTTTACAATAGATATAAATGGCATTAAATATAAATGCCCCATCATCTTAATGTGTAAAAAGTATTTGTACATTATCTGAGATATTTACAGTATTATTTTATAATTAATACTTTATTGGATGTCCTTTCACATGAATAATCACCTGGAGTTTTTGTTGCATGGATTCAATGAGATTTAAGGTCATTGAGCCAGATAAAAAGGTCCCATTCCTGTCAAAGAGAAATTTGTAATGAATTTTTGTTGGATATTGTCCTGAATGTAATATTTTTATCAAGAACTTCCCAAAGATATTCAATTGAATTGCTGTCTAGAGGCCGAGGGGGAAATTTCATAAATTTAGGGGTATTATATATCAGGCAACCAATAAAGTTCTGTTGGATTTTGATCATACAAAGAGAAATGTGATAACAAAGTAAGTTGTACTTAGAAATCAGAAATAGTTCCCATTAACAGCAATGACCTGTCGCCAATGTTCGTCAAATATGAATCCTAGGTAAGATTCTTGATTGATTGTCGAGTTTTCGCATTGTGTCGTATCAGGCAGCGCGGCGTTGCTATCTGATTATAGTATATAGACATAGGTTGGAGTCAGCAGCATGACACGCTCGATTGCATCGGGATAAGATAAAATTTTTACCTGGTATTGTATTAAATGAATTATTGCAAAATTTCCTTCCTGTTTTCAGGAGACGTTCAATAAGTAATGGCTTTGCTTATTACTTCAATTTCTCCAGCCAAAAAAAAGTTGATTTGTTTGATCCGTGTATAAGCCGACCCCACTTTAGAAATTTTTTTCGGGAAAAAAACCTTGGCTTATACATGAGTATATAGGCTACTTTGATTATCAAGATTTTTCTCCCTACTTCCTATCTCATTGTGTTTTTGAGAAAAACAAGATGGTATGAGTGGTAAGATACACCCTGTATATAAAAATTATATGTATGACCTTTTTAAGCAGATAAAAAATATATAAGAGATGAAAATAAAGCAGAATGTTTATATCAATAAATGAACAAGCCATAGCAGCATCTGTGTGGGAGACCAATTACACTCGACCTTAAACAATTAATTGGCCTTTTTAAAATCCTCCCGTCCTTATATTTGTCAAAGACTAATCAGAAACACCATACAGAGTAAAGATATAATAAAATCAATGATTATTGGATGAGAAATATAGCTGATTTTTATAATTTAATATAATGTAAAAAAATTAGAATAAACATAAATTTTCTTTTAAAATGTGACAAATTAAGAATAAATAAATAATAACAATATATAAAAATTATTTCATTTTATCTAATAATAATATTTTTTTTAATTGAAAAATAAAGTATACAGAATTAAATTAATTTTGAGGGCCAAATTTGCCAAAATTGAAATTTTTTTTATACAATTGGAAAATATATGACAAAAGGATCACATGTTGAAAAGTTCAAGCATCTAACTTTAAAAATAATGAAAATATCACAATTTATAAAAATATGCAAACTTTTAATAAAATTATGAATTACTGAGGTGTGGATTTTAGAGAAATCAGATTTCAGATTGTGTTGTCACCAAAGTGTTAATAAATTTTAATTATTAAATTTCCACCTGTTAAAAATATTTTTTCTTTAGTTAATTACTTATTTTTTTTAATTTAAAATTCCTATAAAGATTTTTAAGAAATAATTTTAAAAATTTAGTAACAAAAATTTTTCTATGAAATAATAAAATGACAAACATGTTTTCAACCCTGTTTCAACCACAGAGTTAGTTCTTTGGTTCAACATTAGAGGTGCTCCATCGTCATCTGAAGTTAACATAGCAACCAATGAAAGTGAGCAGCCTATGTATATTACTCTGTGGGTTAATAGGTGATAAAGTGCTTTTTGGAAAGATAGTCAAAAGAGGAAATTTTTATCTGTAGAGCCATTATCAGAAGCACAAGTTTTGTTAGTTATTGATATTTGTTACTCATATAATGAATATTTATAGTAACTTTAGTTTTGATTTTAAACCTTGCCAAAAATTTTTTATTTTGATGGTCAATGTCACACTTTTATCCATAGGAAATTTGGGGTGACTTTGCAGAGCAAAATTTCTTAGGAAATTTATAGCATGCCAACAGGTAGCATGCTGTAAACATGCACTCTGAAAGTCTATAATGTTTTTAACCTTTGGTTTTTTTTGTTTTGTTTCAGAACTGGAAATGCTAAGAAAATATAAACTAAAATTGGGTTACTGCTCTTACATTGAGTACTTTCTTACAGATTTTAGTGCAGCAGTGAAAGATGTTGTAGGTAGATAGCTGTCCATAAGGCAAGCTGCCATCAAGTACAAAATACCAAGAAAACTGTTTTAAACAAAATCAAGCATAAGTATTTCTAAACCTGTTGGTGGACAGACTGTATTCTCATAGCAAGAGGAAGCTGAAATTCTTCACCAGATTTACTTCATGCATTAATTTCAAAAAAATGTTTTTATTCTTAGTTATTTTCTTTTAATACTTTAGCATTTTTTAAAATAAAAATCCAGTTTTGCACTACTTTTATTGTTATTGGTGGTTCTCTTCATATCCTTTTGGGGTTACAGTGCTTAAAAACCTGTTATAATCTTGTTATCAATGAAATACAGGAGATTGGCAGTGCCCTTATGTGGCAGGTGACTTTGTCCACCATGTTTTTATTTTTTTAAAAATACAGTGAGAAATAAAAAATATAATTATGCCAAAAATTAAATCTGCAGGCCTTTTACCAAATGTAAGAATTTTTTATTTTTTTAAATTCACTGGGAAGTATATAAATATTTTTGAATTTGAATTCTGAGCAATGTGATCCCATTTTATGATATTGTTTTTGTTATGTTTAATAAAAATTAATAATATTTGAATCAAAAATGTCTTTCAGACTATTTTATTTTATTTATCAAAATCATAAATGTTGAATTTATCTACTCAATACTTACTATTAAAATGCTATATTGTTAATGATAACTTAAAATTATGAAAAATATGATTTTAATAATAAATTAAGTACTGGTATATAAAATTTTATATTTAAAAATATAAAAACAGACTCAAATACTGGTAACTTTTTCTTATATTGTGAAGGAGCTATTTAGGTAAATTCAATTTTCTCATTGTTAAAAATATCATTAAAGATAAAACTTGAACTCAATTCAAAAACTCAAGTTTATTATAAATTCAACTCAAACTCAACTCAATTTGAAATTTGTATTTTTGCACATCTTTAATAATACAGTAATAATAAAAAAACTTTTTACAGTGGAAAATTTTGTTTTTCATTACAAATGCTTAGTAAATCATGATTTTTACTATCAAACATGAAATTTCATATTGTCTCATTTTAATAAAAATTTTTCAATATTTATCTTCAATAATGTTAGCAAAATATCCAACAAGCAATTTTAGTAAGAAAATGAGCTTCTATTTTCTTTTTACAGTAAATTTTATGAAAAATTTATACTCCCAATTTTTAGATAATTGAATTAACACTGCTAAAACTACTGTTTTTTATTACTAGTACTATTTTTATTCACAATCCTTTAGCAAGGAGTAATAGAACCTAGAATTATAACTAAAGAAATGAACTTAGAAGACTAGAAGCATTACTGCTTGTATATTAATAGTGATTAATAAATATAATTATTAAAAGACAGTCCTTTGCTTCAGATACTATAAACAACTAAAATAAGTCTAAGTTTTAGCAGATAATAATTGAATGTAAATGTGAATTTTATAAATTTAAAAGTGAAAATAATAAAATATTTTTATATAGTAATGACTTTGTAAAATACATTTTTCTCTAAATTCTATCATTAAATATTTTTAATACAATAGATCATAAATGCAAATTTTGAAAAAGTTTTTATAAGAAAGAATAGTATTGCATTTTGATCAAGTACAATATTACACAGTTCATTTCAAAATTGACTTTTTTAATTTTTATTAATGTAGTAATAATAAATCATTTATACTAAAAATTATGCTTACATAACATTATTAAATCAAAAATAAATTCAAAATTTTAATTTTTAAATAAAATGAATATAAATTCTCAAAAAACTTATTACTATCAATATGACTTGGTAAAAATGTCATTAAAAAATATTCTTGGAATTAATAATTTAAATAAAACAGAAACAAAACCTTTCTGTCATAGACTGTACATGGCTCTCAACTACATCATCATAAAGAACTTCTCTCAATTTGTAAAAAAAAAGCATTTATATTTACTCATAATACATACCAAATTTAATAATCATTGATATAACATATCAATGATTATTAAATATAAATGTTAATCATTAATTTAACATATCAAATTTTTCATTTAAAATAATAAGAAATTTATCTTCAATTTATAAAATGACTTTAATATAGGGGAACACTCAAAAAGTAAGAGAAGAAGAATAACAAATTTTCAGGTCACAAGGAACAAATATATTTTGAACATATAAATAATTATTCAATATTAAGTTTTAAAATCAAAGAAAGAAATTATGAAAATCATTTACCTATTTCATCTAAGTTAAGACCAGCAACATTGGTTTCACCAGGGAAAAATACATTTCCATATCCTTCACGACCTATAGTGAAATTTTCAACAATGCAATTACCATTCTCATCTACCATTGTGGCCAATTCCTGAAGAGGAGGTATAGTATAATATCCAGTTCTTCTTAAAACAATACCAGCAGGATGACAAGATTGTGTATCATAAATATCATGACTTTCATCATTCTCTGATGTTAAAATATTAGAAGTTTCTCTTTCGCTATCATCATTTTCTGAGCAATTTGTCAAACCTAATGCACGATCAGAATTTTTAGCATTTTGACTTTTGGTATGTAATGCAGCAATTGTATCATCCAAGACAGCCGAATTCCTTAAAAATAAATAAATTATAAATTATGGTACAATTATTCTATTTTATAATTGTTGCTTAATCTTATACTTTAACATAAATATATTTATAATATTTTTTCCATAAAAAATGATATGTAAAATTTATAAAAAAATTGTATTAATTTAAATCATTAATTATGCTAACTTTTTGACTGTTGAGTATTTTTTTCTTATTTCCTTATTCATCAAAAATGTTATTTTAAGGATATCTTAAAAAATATAAATCAAAGCTAATAGTTAGTAGTGCATTGAAGACAGATAGTTATATTCAGCATTTTGTTAATTAAATTATTAATTTACAATACAAACTTCAAGGGAATTATAAATCCAAAATAATCCAAACAACTTGCCAAATTTTAACCCTTGAGATACACAACAGAATTTAAACCAAAATAAATTTAGATAAACTATAGAAATTACTAAGCCAACGAGTGGCGCCATCTATTAATTATAAATTAAACAGGAATTTTGATTCTGTTGTGTATCTTAAGGGTTAAAATTTGGCAAGTTGTTTGGATTTATTTAAATTATTAATTGATATGGATATTCAATATTGGGCAATTAAATTATGTCATTTTTCTTATTTCCTGGCTTTTGAATAATTTGAAATTTCTGTGACTATATATATTCTATATGTAAGTCAATCTGTGTATAAGCTGATCCCAACTTCAAAGTTTAAAACTCAATAAAAATTTGAAATGTGTTTAAAAGGTGACTCACTAACATTCTGGTGTAAAAATAATATGACATTCATTGAAATGAATATATAATTTCTTTTATAATTTAAAAAAATTTTCAAATCCAGTTCACTTTTGGAATAAATAAGGCCACTTAAATGAAATTCCAGATTTATAGCATTGAAATATTGTAACACAGAAAAGCTGGAAGAGCAGGATGCGATCATATCTCATACCCAATCATATTTCTTTACAATATGATTCTATTAAAGTGTTTGTTCAGAAGAAAATATCAAAGAAATATTAAAAGTTTGTCTTTTTTTGAATCTCAACAAAAATATTTAACAAAGTTTAAACAATAAAAAATTAGAATTAATGCGAAACAAACTGACAAAATTGAAAAACTGATCTGTATACACAATAACTGGGAGCACAAATCTGATGTTCAAAATCAACTATAAAATAATCATCTTGTATTTTCTAAATGACAAAAGTATCAGAAAATGTACAAATTATCAATTAGAAATATCAGTACAATAGAGTCTCAATTAACCAAATCTTGATTTACCAAGGTTCCATATTATCTGAAGTGGATTTACCTCATAATGTTTTTTTTTTTAATTTTTATAATAAAACAGTTTCAAATAAAACTAAAAATACTCTAAATTATACAATAAAACACTTTTAATTTTATTTACAACTGATTTATATTAAAAAAAAAATTAAAGAGAATTGACATAAAGTGAATGAAAATTCACTTTTAAATTATACTAGATATTATCAGCTCATTTATATGAATGAAAATCTTGTGATTTAATCTTATAATCTTGGATTATCAATGAAGAAACTCTTCTGAACTCATATATGGAATCTTTAGATGACATCCATTAAGTTACAATGCCATCTACAGATTTTATCATTTTAGATTAACTACAATTTTAATTTTTATTATTTAATTTTTAAATTATTAACAATAACAAAAAATTCTGTCTGTCACAGAAATTTGAGGAAATCTTCTTAATGATATACTATTTATAAGAATTAATACAGTGATTCAATTACAAAAGGGATATGCACAGATCCTGCAAGTCAGCTACATTTTGCTATTTATATATATAATAATAAGTCATACACAAAAAGTATGTCTAATCTGAAAATAGAGTGCATATTATCATGTTAATCTATTCAAATCCAAGTTATTTAATAATAATTTACCAATTTTAATGAATAATGACCATTTTATCCAAGTTTTTGATTATCTAAGATAGCTCAGTCCACATTATAGCAAATAATTGAGACTATTATACACAGATTATTATATTTCCATTT
Organism: Olivierus martensii; assembly: GCA_000484575.1. NCBI lineage: Eukaryota > Metazoa > Arthropoda > Arachnida > Scorpiones > Buthidae > Olivierus > Olivierus martensii. The sequence goes on along the minus strand of AYEL01075117.1, from coordinate 56,978 downwards.
AATATTAACTGATGATATATAATAATGGCCACCATATCTATGAAAAATTGATCTACACATTTCTGATCTTATTTGCAAAGCACTCAATAAATATAATATAGGTTAACCCAGTTTATGAGGCCCTGATATGAGAGACAAGCAAAAAATATTTGTACCAAAAATTGATTTACAAGCTTTAACGCCACTTTATGTAAAATTTATAATGCACAAATGTTTTAAAAGTGAATTAAAGCACACGTTTTTTATATGGTATCAATATCATATCTGTCCTGCTTTTACACCACAAGACTTCTTATATATTGATTTTAAATGGGAAATGAGTTTAATTCTGGATCCTTTTGATTTGAAACAGAAAACATATTGTAGGGTCCCGGAGACCTGCAAACAACACCCTCCCAATTTAACTTATAATAATTATCATTTTTGTAATTATTCAAGATCTGAACGATTGTATTTATCTTTAAAATTCATTTCTTTCAAAACTTAAAAGAATAATTATTTTTTTACCACATTTGGCAAATTGTAAAAAGGAAATGGAGTCAGAGAAACAACAAAAAAAAAAAAAAAAAATGGCAAATTGTAAAAAGGAAATGGAGTCAGAGAAAAAAAAAAAAAAAAAAAAAAATGGAAGAATGTGAATGAGGAACAGATTTTGGAAAAGAGGTTCCTTGTCCCACAGTTGATGGTGATTCACAATTACTGTAGAGTCTCCCTAATCTGACACATATAGTTCTGGGGCTTGTCAGATTCGTTGGATTATTGGATGTTCAATGAATAAAATGGAATTACATAAAAGAATACGCTCAGTTTATTAAGACTTTCCTGTCACTGCTCTTGATGTTCAAATCTTTCACAAAATCCTCAATTTTATCACAATTTTTTTTTAATATCATAAATGGTGGCATGTCCAATACCATAAAACAAAGCCAAATCACTAAATTTTTCTCCCAAGCCAAGTTTCTTAATTATTTTTGCCTTTTCTTGTGTTTTCGGTTTTCACTTTTTCTGATTTGTGACTTTATGCAATGATAAATAACAAATACTGATACAGTAAAAACACTATTTTGCAATAAACAGTGTGCTGAACTTAAAAAATAGTCCGACTATAATGCCTGTGCAATGAATGAATAGTGATTGACAATTTATTTACGTAAGTTTCTCTCTCTTGCACATGGACAAATTGTGACATGAAAAAATTTCATTGTGGGCGGCATAACGGTTCTCAGTGTGTCAGACTACTGGAAGTGTCAGATTGGTGAAGTGTTGGATTACAGAGACTCAACTGTAACTGCCAAGGGAAATATAAAAGTCTTCAGTTCCTTGTTGAAGTTGTTCCCAATCAAAAGTTCAGTATGCAGAAGATCCAACATCAACATAATTGACAAATCTCTAACATGTTGAAAAAACTGGATTAAAAATAAATTGAAGATAGAAGTTATTTTGAACTAATAAAGGAAGAAAGAATTATAGAATTCTTGCAAACAGGATGGAACAGGAACTGTTATACCAGACAACTGCCAAAATGTTAATCCGAAAGAAGTCACCTATATAGATAAAAAGGATTGATCAGCAAATGGATATTCATTTGAAATTGATTGCCTTCATCTCGAAAATAATTATTACAAGATATTCCGACACAAAGAGATATTACAGGTACTCCTCACTTTACGGCCTATCTGCTTAATACCACTCACACTTATGACAAATCGAGTTTTGACTTGCAATTCGGGAAATCCTCTTTCTCAGCTTGAATGTCAGTCAGTGGGGAATGGTGACATGCACACTGAGTGTACTATAAGGCTTGCTACAGGGTTGCCAGATTGGGCTACAAGCAGCGAATTGGGCTACTTTTGAAAGTTTAGCGCTACTAAATTTTTAATTTCACTACTTGCGACTTTTTGGGCTACTTTTAAATTCAGACCTGGTAACCTTGGCTTGCTAGGCACTTTTTCAGTCAGTTTCATTCCGACAAGCAATCACTGTGTAACCTCGTTTTTTTCATATTTGTAGTTAACCCGAAAATAGTACAGATGTCGACGAAAAGAAAAAGTATGACATCATCTGGAGAAATATTTAAGAAATGAAGGACAGCTATCGACCTTCAAGTGAATATAAAAATCATACAAGACTACGAAGCTGGTAAAACAGTCAAAGAAATAGCGTGGGACTTGAAATTGGTGCATTCGACAATTTCAATGATTTTAAAGGATAAAGTTAGAGTGAAAGAGGCGGTGAAATCATCGACAGGATTTAAAGCCATAATAACTAGGCAGCGAAAAGGTTTTATTCATGAGATGGAGAAATTATTGGCGATGCAAAATAATGCCAATTCAAGCTAAGGCACGCAGTATTTTTGAGACTTTGAAGGCATATGAAGGCAAAAAATCGACAATCATTTACAGCAAGCCATGGATGGTTTCGACGGTTTAGGCGGAGATTCAACCTGCATAACTGGAGAATCAGCGGTGAGGCGGCAAGCACGGATGTAGAAGCAGCAGAAAAATTTGTCGACGAATTGAATGGAATAATTAAAAAAGGCAGCTACTGCCCGGAACAGATATTCAATGTAGATGAAACCGGGCTTTGGTGGGAAAAATGCCTGAAAGATCCTATATGCACAAAGAAGCTAAGGCGATGCCCAGTTTCAAGGCTTTTAAAGACAGGATCATGTTGTTGTTGGGAGGGAATGTGAAAGTTTAGCGCTACTAAATTTTTAATTTCACTACTTGCGACTTTTTGGGCTACTTTTAAATTCAGACCTGGTATTAAAATAAGTAAAGACTAAATTTAAAATTTTTACACATTGATTAGAAGAATTAATAAAATCAGAAAATTTTAAGCAATTAGATAAATAATCAAAGATACAGTAGAGTGTTGTTTATCCAGTTGCTTAATAACCAGAATTGGTAAATAACCGAACTGCAAAATTCATAATGGTAGTCAATTTCCAAAATGAAACCCAATAATTTCTCACACAAGCACTTTTTAGCAGTAGACATATTAAAAGTTTTAAAAAGTGCTTGTGTGAGTATATTGTTTAATGAGTTTAAGCAGTTTGTTTTATAACTTCCAATAAATTCTGTAGCATAATTTAAATATAAACGATACTTTTTAATAAATCTGATCTCTCTTTGGCATTTAATAACTATAAATAAAACTAAATTTACCAAATAATAATCTATCCTGACTTTGAATCAAATCAGGAACTTTTTGAATAACACTTATATCACTGCAGTCAGAGTACTAGACATCTAACAGATTTATACTTCAGAAAAATTATTTAGTAATTAATTAGTTAATTAACACACAGGTAAAGGACCATTTATCCAGAATGCCTGGTTTCCTAGAAAAGAGATTTTTCTGGAAATTAGGGCAGCTCATCTAAAATCTATAATATTTAAAAATTAAAAAAAGTAAATAAATTTCTGCATTTAAAATTAAGACATTTTGATTTAATTAATACCAATTAACATTTTACAGAAACAGGAGAACTTAAGTTCTCGTGTACAAATTTTTTACTTCCTATTGGTTCAATAAATTTAAATTATTTTCATTTAATATACTGATGGTTTTATCTATTAGAATAAATTTTTATTAAATAAAAGCAAACAATAAGCCAAATAAGTAAGATAAATCGTTTATTCAAAAACGTTTTATCTTACTTATTTGGCTTATTGTTTGCTTTTATTTAATATCTTAAGTAAGAAGTTTTTTCAATATAAATTTTTATTGCTAATTTATCTATAAAAGCTGTCTGAATAATTGCTAAATTATAAATTAAGCAATTATTTAGTGATAGACATAGAACAAACAGTTATGATTTGAAGTAGAGATTAATATCTGCCACATAAATAAATCTCAAAGATATATTTTATAATAAATTAATAAAACTCAATACTATCTCATAGCTTTAGGATACTTCTGTTTCAATCTCTCTGCCATCTTTTCAAATCATAAAACTATAAATCATTTTATAGATTTAGGATTAAATCAAATGATTTTATTGTCTGCCATAATAATATATGGTTTAAATATGATAGTAGCTTAAAATTTTCAATGAGAATTTGATTCAAACTTTCATGTAATTAGCCTTATACAAAAAATTTAAATTATATAACGGGTAGCCAAGTTTCACGTCACTATGAACCATTTAGGAGAATTTCAAATAGTTGAGAGCCACATCAGTTTTTTTTGGTAATCTTAACAATGGTCTCAAAAATTATTTATTATATATTTTACATGCATTTATTTTATATAGATGAATACTTTTTACACTTATTTATTTATTATAAAAAATAGTCTATAAATTGTAAATATATTATTTTTTTAAATTACCAGTATGTATTTGCTCCATATTGACTATTGATTTTCATAGTATAGAGCCACACTGAAGGCACCAAAGAACTGCAAGTGGCTGTGAGTTGTAGTTTGGCCACCATAATTATATAATCATTGTTTGCTATTATATATAATCTTATAGTCTAATATTGACTATTTTTCTTGAATATAAATGTCAAATTAATAATAATTAAATTAGAATTTGTCTTATTAAAATATGTGCACTCATCATGGTCACCATGTTGCAGGAATTCAACACTCATAGTATATTCTGGAACATAGCCAATTTTCTGCGCATTCTAGATACCAGGACACTGGATAATTGGTCCAATATCTGTATTAACTAGATTGAAAAATATTGTTTCCAACTGGACTACATAGTTACAAACTTCCACCATAAAGCCAAATAAATTAGCAATGACTCAATCAGATAACGAATATATTAATACAAACATCTAGAATATGATTGAAACATATATGCATGCATACCGGAATTATCACAAGATGATTTGGTTGGCATGTAGATGATTTCTAAATAAAAATCATTTTTATTCTAAATTTATAATATTAAAAAGTTTTTGAAAATGCATTCTTTATACATTATTAGACTACTGCTTTCACTTATATCTATTTCACAAATTGTATAGAACTAATAGCAGTTAAGAAAACTTTTTATTAAACTTTTTTACAAACGTTTTTGGCAGTTAAGCCATCCTCAGGTAATGTTCTAAATATTAAATCGAATATAGTTTAAAAATGGAAGGAATGCGTGGTTCCCATGGTAACCTAACAACTATAAAAATCAGCACTTGTGAGCAGACCAAAAAATAAACTTCTTGAGATAACAGGAAATAACTTTAATGAGAAGTGCTTTCGGCATTATCACGCCCTCATCAGCTTATACATTTACAACTGTTTGGTCTGCTCACACGCGCTGATTTTTATAGTTGTTAGATTACTTTAACCTTTAAGAGCAGTAAGAAAGTTTAAAGAATTCCCATGGTAACTGAATACAATCTAAAAAAATTTTTTTATACATACTATATATAACCTGACGTAAGAACTTTAAAACCATCCTGTTACACTCACAAAATATGATGTTTTTAACATTTATATGACAAATAATTTATTTATTTGCCTTATTTTATTAGCTATATTTTCATTTCGTTAGATAAATCATTGTTTAATCATAAGCTATTGATTTTGTTGGCCTTTAATTTTTGTTGTAGTCAAATTACATTACTGAAAACAGAATAGGAGTTTAACATTATGTCTTATAGGAAATGGAATCTCGGTTTAAGAGTTCTTACTTTATGAGCAATTTCTAGATCTGAATTAACTCAAAGCCAAAAAATCTATCTACATTTACTATTATACAATTTTTATGTTTTGTACAACAGTTCTATCAAATATGTATAACAGATATATAGTTGTGTAAAATGCATGTGTACAAATCTTAAACATTTTAATTACTTAAAATCTCAGTTTAAGCAATAAATATAATACTTTTAAAATAACTTCTATAAGTATGTGACTAGATGTAACTAGGCATTATTTAATAAGCATCAATTCTATAAGTATGCTTTCTTTTCCTATTAAACAGCAGTTTAACAGGAAAAGAAGTTATTCATTTAAGTTTATAATTTTCTTATTCCTGTCTAAAAGGCTGTTATTTTTGCTTTTTAATTAGAAGACAATGGTACTTTAAATAATTTAACAGGAAAAGAAAGCATACTCATTGAAATGATACCTATTGAAAAATGCCTAGTTACATCTAGTCATATTTATGTAACTAGCTTATCTACAAATCTAACCAGGTAAGCCATTATTCTAATATCTCAGATGAACAATTTTGCATTTTTTAATAATTTTATAATTTTTTAAAATAATAAAATTATCTGTTTAAAAAAATAATTGATGATAAAAATAATTTTATTATTATGTTATGAAATTAAAATTTATTTATTATGTGAAAACCTCAAAATGACATATATATAAAAAGTAATTATTTTCTATTATGTAGATTTATAAGTTAACATAGTATATTATAAAATGTATTAATTATAAACACACATTAGTGATTAAAATCATAAATGCATTAATTTTTACAAAGTAACATTCAGCATTTTTGATTCTCTCTTCTAATATAATCTAGGGTACTTCCCTTTTATAGTAACCTTGGTGAGAAAACAATCTGCACGTGCATATTGCTTTCTCGCCAAGGCTGCAATTAATTTAATTTATCACAACACAATTTGTTTTATCTATATGTTACCGTCAAAATCCAAAGTAAGTTAAAACCCGATTTGCCTAGTTGAAACTAGCTGGAACAAAGCCCATTCATGAATACTAGTATTAACTAGTCAATACTAGAATTCACTAAGACATTTTAGGGAAAACTGGAATTGACAGAAAAATTGCTTTGTAATTATTTACAGATTTTACTAGGTAAAAAGCAATTAGTTAAAATCCTTCGATTTGTTCAATTTATGAAAAACTGAGCTTTTCATTCTGGAATAAAACAGTTTCCCTATCAACCAATGTTCAGGATAGACCGAAGAGTAGGACTCGCAACTTCAGCATTGCCATCAGATGTTCTCAAAATATTGAAAATAAGGAAGAAGACCAGAGAGTTATCGAGGAGATGAATGAATGACAGAACGAAGCTGAGATTCCTGCTGAAGAAGAACATGAGGCTGGTCCTAGTAGATTTACATCACATCAGCCAGGAGAAAAATTCACAAAAATTTGTCTAAACAGGCCAAGAAAATGAAACATTTCTCCGATGTCACCTACCCCCTATTGAAAAAGGATATAATGTCATAATCCCAATCCTGGATATGGACAGAACAAAAGCAGATTTTCAAAATATCATTGGAGTTGTGCTGGAAAAAAATTGAAGATCTGAACAAGATCGGAACTAAGGATGGAAAGGTGGCTAAATTATATTGCAGTTAGGTTTTGTATCTTTTATGTATTTATTACTATTTAGAGAGTGCCCAAAATATGATTATGAAAAAAATCTTTTGTAGATCGAAATTTTTGACATTTGTTGGGAGAAGTTCCTGATGTCCAAAGAGGTATCAGATACAGATATTTCTTTGAGGATGGCTGCTAGGAAAGCGGCAATGGCACCACAAGAGTTGCAAGAAAGGTTGCATTTTGAAAAGATGCTTGTGCAAGAAGGGAATTCTCTGCAACGCTAATGTCATAACAGTTTTCTATGCGGAAACAAATTCTCTCAATGCGCCGATCCAGGGAACCATCAAGGAGTCATTCAAAATATTGAAAAGGCAGAGAACAGAAAACATATTGAACAAGAAGCCGACTTTGGAACCCCCTCCCATGGAAATATGCAATTGAGAAAGAAATTTGACGCTAGAAAAAATGGTCATCCTATATTTTTATGTATGAAATCCTGGGGCTTTTGTACTTTGTTATTTAATAATAGTTAATTTATATATTTATTATTTGTTTACTATATTATTATATTTAATTTAGTTTATTATAAGAAAATGTAATCATAAAAACAGTTTGGAAAATACGTCAGGTTATGCACAAAAAAAACCAAAGCTCTAAACAGGATAAATACTTTATTACCAGAAACGCTTTCGACCTTATCAGTAGGTCAACTTCAGCTGTAATGAATATATAGAACGGAGAGAGGGGTTGGCTTCTCTCCGTTCTATATATTCATTACAGCTGAAGTTGACCTACTGATAAGGTCGAAAGCATTTCTGGTAATAAAGTATTTATCCTGTTTAGAGCTTTGGTTTTTTTTGTGCATAACCTGACGTATTTTCCAAACTGTTTTTATGATTACATTTTCTTATAATAAACTAAATTAAATATAATAATATAGTAAACAAATAATAAATATATAAATTAACTATTATTAAATAACAAAGTACAAAAGCCCCAGGATTTCATACATAAAAATATAGGATGACCATTTTTTCTAGCGTCAAATTTCTTTCTCAATTGCATATTTCCATGGGAGGGGGTTCCAAAGTCGGCTTCTTGTTCAATATGTTTTCTGTTCTCTGCCTTTTCAATATTTTGAATGACTCCTTGATGGTTCCCTGGATCGGCGCATTGAGAGATCTTATTATTCGTTCTTTGTCCCATATTATATTCAAATCTTTGCTGTAGGCTTTCACTGCTAGTGACATGGCAAGTTTAGCTTGCCCAATGTCTTTCTTGTGTTCCCTGATTCTTTTTTTCAAAGTTCTTCTTGTCACTCTATGTACGCCACTTCACTGTGCTTTTGCGTGTCCTGCACTGGAATTCTATAAACTCCCCTTCTCTCCTGTTGCTGTAAAGGGTCTTTATCATTCCTTAAAAGATTAAATAATGTTGGTGCTCTACATGCCACTAACTTCCTCTTTCTTTTCTTCATTACTCTTCTTATTACTTTAAGGTTTTTCATGTTGTATGGGACTGGCATATAATCATTCATCTGTTCTGGTATCCTCTCTCACCCTTGTTAGCAGTTACATGCGTCTTTTAATTTTATTCCATATTTGGCGAAGGAAGGTTTTACTATACCCTTGCTGCTTTCCAACTTTCTCAACGTATGTTAGCATACATTGAGAAAGTTGGAAAGCAGCACAGATATAGGTTGAAAGAGAGCTGATAGATCTGGTATCATCCCCTAGGCGGTACCTTAGCTGGGTCAAAGGGTAAATAACACGCATACCACGTACTTCTCTGGCTGGCTTACAACTCCGTCTCTCTATTTATCCGACAATAAAGGTTACAAGTCAGTGCAGCTCCTTCCCTTTTACAAGGTAAAGATACCTTGTAATCTTGGAGTCTTACTGGAGCAGAACGAATCCTCGTTGAACATCTCAAGGGTATTGATGAGTCCCTGAGAGATTTGCTGACAGCAGAAATGAAGTTCTCTTAATATTCGTTTTGTTAGATATTTCCGGTTTGGTTTTTTGATTCATTGTTACTAGATCATCCTTATTTGATATTGAGGTTTCAACTGGATTCATCGGCTGTTTGTATTGTTCTACTTCCATTTTATCTGAATTATCTGTGTGAACAGCTACTTCCATTTTATCTGAACTCAGAGAGATGGCAAAATTCTTTATCAATACTAAAGTCTGAATAAAGCACAATAAGCAGTGAAAAATAACATATTTAATGAGACAAAAACGTTTTCAGTATTGGTACTACCATCATCAGTTGTATATAACAGAATATAATGAATTAGAACAGAACAGAGGAATTCTTTTTTAATGTTAAAGGTTAAGCAGTTTTAGTGATTTCTTTTATTACATACATACATACATACATACATACATAATCTGTATTTTATAAGTATATAGATTAGATATATAAATATGTCTTTTAAGTCACTGGGATTTTCCGAAAGATATAATATGGTAACTCGAAGGAAAACGTTCAACTATAATTTTTTATTTTCTTTTTGAAAATTCAAAATTATACATTCTACGATTTATTGAAAATATATTTTTGGATAATACTCATATTAAAAATTATCTAATATGAAGAAAATAAATATGTAGAGTAACGTTTTAAACAAAAAAATAATAATATAAAGTTGAGAACCGACCCGAGAGGTGGCGTCGTGGTTGGACGGCGAACTGGCAATGTTCTTCAGTTTTGGATGGTATTAAAGAACTGGAAGCTTCAACCTCCATATTATCCCGAAGAAGAAAGAACAGGAAAAGTTGGGTAAATATACCTTACTTTAAGCAATAACTTTAGAAGAGAGATTGGAGGACTCACCATTTCTAGCTACTTACTCTATTGCCATTTCGCAGCACTCTGAAGAAAATCCATATATCAGAAACTTGAAGAAATAGAAAAAGTACAGCTCAGCCTCCATATCCACAGAAGTCGTACTTAAAATATAAGATTATGGGTTGGGTAGCTGGAATAGCTGTTTCAATAGAAAATGATAAAGAAGAAAAAATTTATAGAAACGAAATGAATAGAAAATATATAACAAATTGGGCTCTAATAACACAACTTGCAGATTCTATTGGTTCTATCTATATGGCATTTTGGTCTGAAAATGACGAAGCTGAACACGCTGAACTTATTTTGGGATATAAAATTTTAAACAATGGCACCAAAGAAATTGTTGCTAGTAAGGCATTTAAAGGTGATGAAATAGAAAATAATACCAATTGCAGGATATGCGATAACTTCTTTCGCCGGGATAGCAGACATTTATGAACATGAAGGTAAACGTAATGATTATCTAGAAGCAGTAATAACTGACGAAATAAATCTTCCGGAAGCCAATTATAAAATTTTGTTTTATTCATGCGTTCCTGAATATGATAGTGTGATAAACGATATTCAATTGTATACAAAAAAACTAAGATGTTACGAATATTACGAGACAGACGAAGATTTCAATGATAATGATCAATTAAATGAAGGTTCCTTTTGTGTAAACAGTTTTTGTTTAGTTGAAGATTAGAAATTTCTAAGCAAAAATGCCTATAAAAGATTTCAAGTAAATGTAATGATTATCTAGAAGCAGTAATAACTGACGAAATAAATCTTCCGGAAGCCGATTATAAAATTTTGTTTTATTCATGCATTCCTGAATATGATGATGATGATGATGATAAAGATGATAAACGTGTGATAAACGATATTCAATTGTATACAAAAAAGCTATATTACGATGACGACGAGACAGACGAAGATTTCAATGATGATGATCCATTAAATGAGATGGTCAAATTTTGAAAAAAAGCTAAAAAGTGGTCCAAAGTTCGCCCTATTGACTGTACCTCCTTAGTCTCCATATCCACAGAAATCGTACTTAAAACATAAGATTATGGGTTGGGTAGCTGGAATAGTTGTTTCAATAGAAAATGATAAAGAAGAAAAAATTTATAAAAAACGAAAAGAATGGAAAAAGGATAACAAATTGTGCTCTAATAACACAACTTACAGATTCTATTGATTCTATCTATATGGCATTTTGGTCTGAAAATGACGAAGATGAACAAACTGAACTTATTTTTGGATATAAAATTTTAAACAATGACACCAAAGAAATTGTTGCTAGTAAAGCTTTTAAAAGTGATGAAATGAAAAAATACCAATTATAGGATATGCGATAACTTCTTTTACCGGGATAGCAAACATCTATGAACATGAAGGTAAATGTAATGATTATCTAGAAGCAGTAATAACTGACGAAATAAATCTTCCGGAAGCCGATTATAAAATTTTGTTTTATTCATGCATTCCTGAATATGATGATGATGATGATGATAAAGATGATAAACGTGTGATAAACGATATTCAATTGTATACAAAAAAGCTATATTACGATGACGACGAGACAGACGAAGATTTCAATGATGATGATCCATTAAATGAAGGTTTCTTTTGTGTAAACAGATTTTGTTTAGTTAAAGATTAGAACTTTCTAAGCAAAAATGCCTATAAAAAACTTCGAGAATTGGTTAAATAATAATGAAGTAGTAAATAACTATTGACAAATAGTCATTTACAATAAAAAATTTCATATTTTTCTTCTAAACCATATAAAACTACTAGTTCCTACAAATATTTAAATTTTGAAGATTAATTATTAACATAGGTAGAGTTTTCATTTACCATTTATTTCTTTTTTAGTGTATAAACACATCATTGCATTCTCTATTCATATTTGAGTTTAGAAAAATTTGATAATGTTTTATTTTCCCAATCAGAAAACTATGTTAAGAAAATATCCAAATAATATCTAAATATAAATAGTCATTTACAATAAAAAATTTCATATTTTTCTTCTAAACCATATAAAACTACTAGAGTTCCTACAAATATTTAAATTTTGAAGATTAATTATTAACATAGATAGTGTTTTCATTTACCATTTATTTCTTTTTTAGTGTATAAACACATCATTGCATTCTCTATTCATATTTGAGTTTAGAAAAATTTGATAATGTTTTATTTTCCCAATCAGAAAACTATGTTAAGAAAATATCCAAATAATATCTAAATATAAGATTTTAAATTATCCATCAATAAGTATTGATTTATAAAAAATTTTATATCATATTCAAATAAAGATTCTGAACAAATCCATGGATTAATTTCACTTATATTTAATTATTCAACAAATTCAAATAAAGATTCTGAACAAATCCATGGATTAATTTCACTTATATTTAATTATTCACAAAATAACACTCTGCGTTATCGATATGTATCTATATATTTATAATAGCATTTTAAATTACAGTAAGACACCGTCTAACGTGGGGATAAGTTCCAAAAAACCAACCGCTAAATGAAACAACGATATTCAAATAAAGATTCTGAACAAATCCATGGATTAATTTCACTTATATTTAATTATTTACCAAATAACACACTGCGTTATCGATATTTATCTATATAATAGCATTTTAAATTACAGTAATACACCGTCTAACGCGGGGATACGTTCCAAAAATCCAAGCGCTAAATGAAACATTAAACGAGATAATCTTAACACGTAAAATAATAGGAATAGTGAAACAGGACAGTGAATAAAAAAATATATGTACCATTTTTTTTATTTTGTAGTATAGATAATCTTAACACGTAAAATAATAGGAATAGTGAAACAGGACAGTGAATAAAAAAATATGTACAATTTTTTTTATTTTGAAGCATGTATTATTACTATTATATTGCATTAATTATAGTCATTTTTTATTGCTAATATCGATTTGTATTCAGAAAAATTATCCATGAAAATCAAAAATATTGAAGTAAATAACTTATGTTTGTCGATTTGTATTCAGAAAAATTATCCATGAAAATCAAAAATATTGAAGTAAATAATTTATGTTTGCGATGAGAAAGGTTCTTCCTCATTTGACATTTTTTGTTTTTTCGTTAAGAAATCATCTAACGTCGTTTGCCTTTTCATCTAGTTCAGTAAGCAATTGTCGATCGCACGACATCGCATCCATGACACGTCTTGCTTTGAACTTCTATCAAAATTTTTGATAGAGATGAGAAAGGTTCTTCCTCATTTGACACTTTTTGTTTTTTTCGTTAAGAAATCATCTAACGCAGTTTGCCTTTTCCTCTTTAGTTCAGTAAGCAATCGTCGATAGCACCACACATCGTCTTACCTTGAACTTCTATCAAAATTTTGATCATTTTGTATAAACTGATCCATAATTTCCTTAATAGTGTCTTAACTTCATAAATATGAACTGTGACCGCAGCAGACATTCGTATTTACTTGCGCTGCACTGATATCAAGAACACTGTGAGACGGCATAGGAGTATCAAAACAACAAATTCGTGCAATTTCGGATTTATGTGAGCAGAACGGCTTGAAAAACCGCGCCAAAGTGAATCAACAAAAAATATAAAGTTTGAAAAAACTGCGTTGTATCGAAACAGCGTTAAGCGGGGTCTTACTGTACTATATAAGAAAATTAGAAAATACAGTGAAACCTTTATGTTGGACACATTTGGTTCCTTCAAAATGTGTTCAACTTAGGTGTTCAACATAGAGAGATTCTTAAAATCAAAATTTTTTCTAAACATACTAAACACGAAATTTTCATGTCAATGCAAACTTTTATTCAAATTAAATTGGAAACCATTATTATTTTAAATGAAACTCAAAAATGTCAAATGTCAAATGGCAGTCTGTCAATGCTTTCAATATAAGAACTATTTATATGAAAAGAAGTCTGTAAGTAGAGTTTGTCTTTTTTATATTACACTTCATCCACACACTTTCAATTTTATTTTTCTTATACCAAATAGAGTTTCAATAATCTCTGGTTCATTATTAGAAAATGCTTATCGTTCAGATTCCTCTACATATTCCAAAACTGTTTCATGTTCATTCGGTTCTTCTTCCAACAAAGTGTGTATATGAATTGAGCTGAATATAATCTTTTCAATAAAATCACTGGCTGTACAATTTTCCATATTTATGATGGACAAGATTGTTGACAAAATTTATAAAATCTTCAGTTTAAAATTTTATGATGATAGTTCTCAGAAAGAGCACTCAGTTCTTCTCCTAGGACAAAGTTATTGACCTCTTGCATTTCTTCCTCAATGAAATCTATAAGGAACCCAGCTTTTTAAAAAAAATTTCTGAATAAATAATTGTGAAACTTCTTGTCATGCAACATAAATCCATCTCACTGTATCCTGAATAGTAAATGATCAACAACTTGTTTCTTTTGGTCTAATGTTAGTTTGTTTAATTTTCTTTTACTGCTTTTTAACATCTTTAAGGAAAGTTTAATCACAGCAATAGAAGAAACAGTATGCAATTCTCAAAGAAAAAAAACAAAATATAAACTAACCAAAACTAATTTTCAAAAATAATATGAAAATTTTAATTTTTTTAAATGCATTTAAACTACTTTAAACTTGGACAGATTTCAAAACATTGTAATTATTAAAAGGCGTAAAAAGATTAACAAAGTTTGAAATATTTGTAATTTATTTTAACATACGTGTTTAATAATTTCTGTTTGTTATATCAAAAAATTATGGTAATTAACTTATTGTTTTCGATGGAGTATAATCGGTGTCCCGAAAATGCAAGCTGCAAACTTTGGCATGCTTTGATACGGTCTTTCCTATAATTCAAACGTTCTGTTTCTATTTTTGCATACATATCAACTATATATTGATTCATCAGATTACGTGAATAATGTAAACTATTATGATAATTATTTCTTACCATAAATCGATAAGCATAAAAAAATTTTTTTGTGTTGCTATTACATTGAGGAACGCAGCAATTATACCTTATGAGTGCTTCTCTATGATGACAGCTGACTTCTAAGCCTAACTAATACCAACGACGGAGGTGCTGCCGCCTACAGTGTACATGGTCTATTACTGTTTTTTGTGTTATTTTAAATATTAATTACGTATTATTATTACATAATATTGGATAAAAATATAATAGTTACGTCATGATGAATATAATAATTTCTTATATAATTTTCTTCTATCGCGGATTTGATTATTGCGGTATTTTTCGTGGCAACATTAACCACGATAATCGAGGTACTCCTGTACTTTATAGTTCTAAAAATTTTTCTTCAACTTACTTTAATATCTGGATCTGCTTTTATTTTTATATCCTCAAAATCGAATTCTAAATTAATATCAGGAGTAATCTCAACAGTATTATCCCAATCAGGCTCTTTTTTTACTATAATTTTCATTTCTTCAAAACCTAAAATAAAAGTTTGAGTTTTTTAACAATCTAAATAAATATGTATTAAAGATTGCTGATATGTTCATTTTTAATTAATATTCAAAATTAAATATTTTCTTAATCAAGATAACAATCCCAAAGTTAACTTTTCTTTTGGTGAGAAATTGATTCAAAATTCTTGTTATAAAATTGAATAAATTATTGCACTAACTAGATAATTATCTATTCCATTTAAAATAAAAACAAACATTAGACATATGATAAAATGGCTTATATCTTCACTTAAAAATTCTTCAAATTCTCTAATATTAGTATAATATATTCTTTTTAAATACAGTTCCATTTTTAAATGTACTGTATATACTTGTGTATAAGCAGAAATATTTTTCCCAAAATTTTTTGAAGAAAAGGGATAAGCTGGCTTATACATGGATCAATCAAAAATTGGAAATTTTTTAGAAATCTTAATTCAATGGCTCAGTCACTTGCATTCCTTCATGTCTTCACATCACATATGCAATCCACCATATTCATAACAAAGACCATTATCTTCCAGAAATCAAAAAATTCTAGCACTAATTATTAAACATATAAAATATTTTATTATTTGAAGCATTTTCAATAAACACCATCATCAACAACATTCTAATGATTAAAGAACACATTTAAAACTATTATAATTGAATGTACAGTTGTTCCAAAAAGGTACAACGGTTCTGGTAAGCTCAGCAACCTGTTTCGCAGAGGCTGAGCTTACTGGAAGTTGATCAGTTATAAAGTGTGTCAGTTTGAACGTGCATAGTGGAAGCTAAAAATGGACGCATCCGTTCTGACTAAGAATCGGAGTGAGGTATACAAGTAAGATGGGTTGATTACACTGCTCTGAACTGAAAAACTAATCGCTGCTCACTATTTCAAGCCAGGCAGACTTTCTAGTTACAAATTGAATAAATACATAACATGCTCTAATATCATTTTTTAAATTTTGAATATTGGTAATTATTTACAGATTTATTTTTTAAATTCTAATATGCTAATATAAATATACCATATTTGTTTGTCACCATATATTATATATAAACTATAAACAGAATTTTTTATATACAGTATTCCCGTCGAGAATAAGAATGAAATTTTATTTGCATAAATGTGATTTTTTTTTAAGTTTAAATTGAAAAAATTTCATATCGAGAATGACAACAATGTTTTATGAATTATAATACCTACGTTTATTAGTAGTATATAAATATATATTCAAAAGACAATTATTTGATAAATCTAAAGCAAATGCATATTTATATATGACTTAGTTCAAAATAAACATTTAATGATATAATTAATAAAGTATTTCATAACAAATGATTTTTTTAAAATGAAATTTTGTAGGAACCGAGATTAGCATTTATATCTTTACAAATCATGTCCAATTCTTTTATAATGTTTTGGGTGAAAACAATAAAAATACAAAGTGAAAGATAGTTATATCTTTATTAAAATAAATAAAACATAATACATAAATATGTAACAATTGAAATCTGTTATTTTTATATTTATACTGAACTTTCAGAAAGACATGGTAGAACAAACTATAAATTTGACTATCCAACACAAATATAAACTCTTATTAAAAAATTTTTATAAAACCAAACCAACCAATATAAGACAAAATTTATTTTGACACTCATGTTCAATTTTTATATTTTCTTTTTTAAAACTGATGATTAAGTTGTCATGGAAACAAAATAAATATCATTTGGTCAATTAACGGATATTAAACAGTTTATCAATGGGAATCGTTCAGAAGTTTTTAATTTTATTACAAATGTAGAAAGAAGTACACATTTTCAAATAAAACATCTTAATGTATTTTCGAATAAAACAATAAAATAAAATACTTCCTGTAGTCGCCATTATGTTATTGCCAGTACTTTGCTTAGTGCTATAACAATTTATCGCTTAATTACTCGTTTAGTTACGACTATGTAATGCTCATTTTGCCTAAATTAATAATAACATAGATTAATTTGTAAATAATAAACTGAAAATTTCCTAATAAATGCTCATCAATTTTCGGAAAAAATGATTGAACACCTATCATTAAGCCTACCTAACTCTGTTGCTTACAAAAAAAATAAATGGAATCATCTGCAAACTCAAATTCATGCCCGAACATCTTCCACTTAGGTGACTACCTTTTTGGAACAAACTGTACATCCTTAAATTCAAACAAAAATGATAGGTCAAAAATAATTAGTTATAAAATTTATATGAACTATAATAAATTAGAGGCATAATTATACTAACAATAGTTCTAGGATTTATATAAATTAACATACTAATCTATTTTAGATTTGCAGTTGTATATGTCTCACACTTTAAGTTACTTTACATATTTTGTATATCATATAGCCAGGCTGCACACAGTGTTAATGCAGTTGTTAACTCATTCTGTTCAATGTCCCTTTCATATTCATACTATCTATCCTGACAGCCTCTCTTAGTTACTCCGATATAATATTCTTCTTATTCAAATCCCAGCTGTTTATAGAAATTGGATATATCTCTGCTTTTTTCATTTCCTTTCTCATCTTTTTCATTCCTCAACAACCTTATTAACAAGAAATATTTAAAGGGCATAGCAAACAAATTAAATAATTACAAAACAATAGTTTCTCATTAATAAAAACACACTATATAATAATCCACTTCAATTTTGATTACATAAACAATAATCAAACTGGCATCTTTCTGATCTCCTGTAATAGTAATTGAATGCCGAATGCATCGCATTACAACTTAAATTGTTAATACGATTCAGTATATAAAGAACAGAATACTTTAAACCATTTTTTCCAGGAATGTTTCAGTTGTGTCATATTACTTTATCATGGATTAATGGTATAGTAGTACTAAAGCATATATAAAAATTAGCAAAATCAGAGGGGGCCATAGTTAGCTCTCTCCTATGATTTTGCCCTACTGATTTTTCTGTACTCCTCTTGTAAGCAGATTTTGCATTTGTACACCAAATATTGGAAGAAATGAAAGTCAAGCAGCAAAAAGTAAAAAAAACACTAAACCATAAAGAATTCTTTAGTACAGATTTCAATATGGTATAGCAGTATAGAGATAGTTACTTCTTAATGGAAAGAGGAGACTCAAATGCTTCTATTTACAAATTCTAGACAGGTGATGTGCAAAATGTCCCAGTGCACAAATGAAGTGTTTAATGATAAACTGGGGTCTAATATTTGCAGTGTTGATTCTCTTACCCAACCTCAAATCAGATATTCATAGCTTGGCTTTGATCAAATTAGCAACTGATATATCAATGTGCACCCCTAGAAAGAGATGACTTTAAAAATATTCAATGCTTTGTTACATTTGCCTTTTAGATGCTGTAGATGGGATGGAAGATCAGTTTTCAGTTGATGCCTAAAAAGTTGACTTCATTTACAATGGGAATAGCAGCACCACTCAGGAAGACTCCCAGATCTGAATAGAGACCACATCGCCAACAAAAATGGATGCAGAATGTCATTTGAGGCAAAAATGAAAACCTATTCTCAGAAATCCATTTATTGATTTGATACAAAGCAGTCTGTAATTCTCTCTCTATAACCTTGTATTCTCTATATAGCCTCTTTATTATTATATCTTGGTGGACTAGTAGATATTAGGAGGTCATCAAAGTATTAGAAGCATTTAAGCAACTCTCTAGTTTTCTAAGAGCTAAACTGCCAACCAGTCTCTGACAATCTGACCAAATGCATCAGATTTGATTTCCAAGTCATGCTGAGGTCCAATAAAGGGACAAGCAGCCCCCTTCTTTGGCTAGTCTATCTGCAACTTCATTACCCTCAATTTCTTTGTGCCCTGATACCCAAACAAGTTGAACCAAGTTTACAATGAGATGATGGCATTCCTACACAAGAAATAAAGCTAAGTAAACTCAAGTGATTTAATGCAGCTTGACTATCTGATAGGCTAATAAATATGTTTATTAACATATCCTCTATCAAAATTGTTTTAATACATGTAGAAATAGCATAGATTTCTGCCTTAAAGATAGTGGCAAATATCCAAGGGAATAAGAATATAACATCATCATTCCCTCATAGTCAATCCTTACTCCTACACTAGTAGTGGTTTTGGAAAAGTCTATATAACAAACCAGTTCACCCTTGATACTGTATCCAAATCCATCTCTCCACCCCTCCATGTTGGGAGAAAAAAGCGAATGGTCTGAAGAAGCTAAAGCCAGGCACCATATATCCCTAATCATCTCGAGAATGTGACTGTATGACTTGTCCCATTCAAAAGATGAATGCTCCACTTTATTCTTTAATGTTTGGAAGAAGGGTTTCTTTCCAAGAAATCCTTCTTCCAAACATTGGAGATTATTCAAAGGCACTAGCTTTAACACACAAATGCAAAGGGGAAATGCTTAAGAGGACTTCAAGAGCAGCAGCAGGAGCAGTAGGGTGCTCCTACTACTGCTCTTGAAGTCCTCTTTCTAAGCTTCTATGAAGCTTACATAGGTCAATCTATCTAAGCATCATCTAAGCATTAGATTGATTGATAGGTCAATCGATATAAGCATCATAAATCTAAGCATACTTCAAATACCTGCTTAAACTCCTCACTTAATCAAAACAAACACAAGCACTACTTGCAGTTGAATAAAACTAATATACTATTTATTTTTAACAACTAACATTTTCAGTACATTGTACCATCCTCGGATTCTACATTCCAACATAAAGTTTGAATGTTTAACAGCTTTCTTATAGTGTTCAAGAGTTCGAACAATTCGTTCAACTTAAAAACAAAAAACATCAAAAACAAAACAAAAAATGTTGCTATGGTTACAGTGCTTATGACAAAAAATGATTATATCAAATACATATAAAATTCAATGCAACAAAAAATTAAAATAAAAAATAAAATATATACAATGATAAATCTTAAGTACGTTCCTACACCTTTCTTAAAGCCTTATATTTTGCAGTGCATATCTCCATGCTGCCGGTAGCTCAGTTATCTTATCATTTAACAATCTTTCTTCCGCCTGTCTCTTCATTATTTCTAGGATTTCTGTCATATATGCATATGTCGTTAAGAAAGATCTTATTAAAGAAATAAATTACATCATAGAAACTGGAAGGCAGCATGGATATTCTAAACCAGCGCTTCTCAAACTTTTTTCATTCATGACCCCATTTTTCATTATGAGATTTTTCGCAACCCCAGGTATTAAATATGAAATAAAACATACAAGTACCTAAATCATTTACACACTTATTAAGATGAACACAATCAACCAACTACACTGAAAATTCATATGTTGTCATATGTTAAATATTGGGCATTTGTGAAATTACATATAAACTGAAATTCGAGTATTTGAATTTAATTTTTGCAACCCCAGCATTTCGCTTCACGACCCATAGTTTGAGAAGCGCTGTTCTAAACCATTCATTTTGAGCTTATATAATAGGTATTTTTTTAGAAGGGCTCTCTTATATATTATGGAGAAGAAAGATCTTATTAAAGAAATAAATTAAATTATAGAAACTGGAAGGCAGAATGAATATTCTAAACCATTCATTTTGAGCATATATAATAGGATAAAGAGAAACCTAAAATCAAATGATAGCATCTTGGATGCAACAATACATATGGAGATTTCAAACAGAAACACAAACTACTTACCAGTACCACACAACTTGAGGGGTTATAATTTTGTAAATAGGCTAGCAAAGAATAAAAATAAGAAAATTACGAATTTGAGGGCCCCACGATATTTAACAAATTACGGAATGATAAAGACCCTAAGAGAGAAAGTGAGAAGACAGGAAGGAGTCTACAGGATTCCAGTGAAAGATGAAAAAACTCAACAAGAAGCAACATACTTGGAGGTGACAACTCGAACCCTACTGCAAAGAATAGAAGAGCATAAGAGGTATATGTGTCCAATGGTAAGATAAGCACAGCTTTGGCAGTAGAGGCTTATACGACTGATTTACGAATAAAATGGGATGAAGCCAGAATAATACGACCAATTAAGAAGACAAGCATATATGATGGAAACCCTAGAAATAATGAAGAGCCAGGGGGAAGAAAGATTGTTGAACGATAAGATAACTGAGCTACAAGCAGCATGGAGATATGCACTGCAAAATATAAGGCTTTTAAGAAAGGTGTAGGAACGTACTTAAGATTTATCATTGTATATACTTTATTTTTTATTTTAATTTTTTCTTGCGTTGAATATTATATGTATTTGATATAACCATTTTTTCTCATAAGCACTGTAACCATAGCAACATTTTTTTGTTTTGTTTTTGATGTTTTTTGTTTTTAAATTGAATGAATTGTTCGAACTCTGAAACGCTATAAGAAAGCTGTTAAACATTCGAACATTATGTTGGAATGTAGAACCTGAGGATGGTATAATGTACCGAAAATGTTAGTTGTTAAAAATAAATAGTATATTAGTTTTACTCAACTGCAAGTTGTGCTTGTGTTTGTTTTCATATATCAAAGCTTCTACGATGCTTAGATAGGTTGACCTTTGAACTTTTCAAATTCTTAGGTCTACCTAAGGATTGCACGTCTAATAAACTTTGCCACTAAATAAGAAAAGGTAATAACAGATTTCACAATCATGATATATTTCCAGTATAACAACCCTGATTTAACTACCCATGTCTTACCCAAAACATCTCTACAAGTCATAGGGCTTATATAAACAGGTTTTTGGGCTACCTCCGGTCTGTGAAATGAGTAAGGATAGGTAATGAAACTTTTTCGGCAGAACGACACAGACTACATTTGGTAACAAACAACTTCCTCTATTAAAGAGCGAGAGAGTTTACATTGATAACAATATTTTTGCTGCTCAGTGGGAGTCTGTGAATAAGCGCGAAAATTCTGTGAAAATTGAATCTGTGGCTACAAATAAATTTTCACGAAAAGTTGAATACACGAATACGGAATCCGCAAATAATGAGAATCTACTGTATAAACATACCTGAAAATTCATTTTTAAACAGACACTTTCTGGTGGCCATAGATCAGCAATTGCTGCTAATAATGCATCAAAGACATTATCATGGCCGACCACAAAATTTTTATCATGCCCATTCAATTCTTCAGATATACTTTGATAATCAAAATTTTTTCCCCTACTTCCTATTTATTGCGTTTCCGAGAAAAAAGGGTGGTATATACATACTTGCTTTGTTAATTGCTTTTCACTCATTTGTTGCACATGACCAAATGATCTCAAAGTTGACTTACATACTGCATCTATCACACTCTTTTTCACTCACATTGCTTTCATATTTTGTCATTTGAGATGCAATCATATCTCATCATTCCAAATTATACTCAAATGTTTTCATTGTATTTCAGCCTATACCCAGGTCTCATTTCCATACATCAATATTGGAACCAGCACACACTAATATACAACCATCCTAGCATTCTTTGACAGATTCTCATTCTTTTTGTACCTTCCAAGTGCACTCACAACTTTTAATCCAGCATTTGACCTTCTCATAATATCATCATCAATGTGGCCTTCCCTCTCAAACATATTTCCTATATATGCAAACTCATTCACCTGTTTCAGACCCACCCCATTCAATTCAACCTCATATCTTGTACATTCTTCACCTCTCTCAAACACCAGTACTTTCATCTTCTCTGCATTTATTCTCATCTATTTCCTCTGACATGCTGCATTCAATTGTGCAACAAGCATCCTCAAACATTATTCACTTTCAGAGATAAGAACAGTGTCATCAGCATACAACAGACAGTACTCATTCTTATCATTCAACTTCATTCCTAATTCACTCACAGCAGTTGCATATGCATGCATCCATGTATACATTAAACAGCTATGAGGATATCAGCCACTCTTGTCTCACTTTTTCCTCAATTGTAAACCACCCTGACATGCTTTCATTTACTCTCACATTTGCAGAACTTATATTGCTTTCACTGCCTCAAGCAACTGTTCATTCATACCATATTCTTTCAACACTTTCCACAGATTACTTTTATTCATTCTGTCATATTCTTTCTCAAGATCTGCAAAAGCACAGAATACCTTCTTCCTCACACAGAGATACTTTTTTAAAATCATATGTATTGAGAAAACCTGGTCCACACAGCCTCTTCCACTCCTGAAGTCATACTATATATCCCATACTCTCTCATTAATCATCCTCTTTACTCTCTTAATTACAATCTTACCAAATACCTTCCTATTTAAAGCAAGCATATACTCCTATAATTCTTTCATTCCCTTCTCTCAACATTCTTCTTGTATATAGGAACAATTACAGATATTACAGATTTAGTCTAGTCACTTGGAACTGCATCTTGTCACACCTGTGGGCATGATTTCCAACCAAACAGAGTAACATTCCAAATTTTCCCAGGTAAATGTCAATTGTCTCATGAACCAAAGATACTGAGAAAGCTAGCAAGTAGTAGTAGTAGTAGTTTTGAATATTTCCAAAAAAATCCGCTAGAGGTCATATCGAAGCTTGGCGGATCTCAATAGACTCTATTGTATACACGAAACGAACGAAGCGCCTCAGGATTTTTATATTAAAAATTTAAGAATTTCAAATGTTGTTAAATATCGATTTGCTTTATTATTATTAAAAAAATGAAGTGTTAATTGATATCATTAGAACAAATCATCGATCCTTGAAAGAAGTTTAGCCCAGGTAAATGTCAATTGTCTCATGAACCAAAGATACTGAGAAAGCTAGCAAGTAGTAGCAGTAGTAGCAGTAGTAGTAGTAGCAGTAGTAGTAGTAGCGAATGGAATTAAAAAAGAAATTTCGGCAATCAGAAAATTTAGGACCCATCATCAGAGGCACTTACTTTCACCCAATAAACATAAAAAAACCGTTCCGCGATAGTTCCACTGTATAATTAGAATAATTTTACAACGATCCTATATTCCTGGCACAAGCTCCTCGCTTATCGACAAATTCGCTTAACGACATAGGTCGGAACGGAACTCTGTCATAAAATGTAGTGTAGTAGTAGTAGTAAAGACAGGAGGAGCCTACCCAGCCCAAGCACCGCGACCAACAATGGTCTATTGTGCTAAAATGAGAAGTACCTGTATTTCATCCTCGGTTCCATCTCCAGGTAACTGACGACCTCGGTTATTTTTGGCCTTTCCCTTGATTCACAGTAGTTATTCATTCACATCTCAAATCTTATAGTTTCTATCTTTTCTGTACCATTATTACTTTATTATTTTTGTTAATTCTTTTGCTTCAAATAAATTGCTTTTGCTTGTTTAATAAATTTTTGAGTCAATCCTTCATTCCCAGATCCCTGTGCCACTGATTCACACAGCCTTATTCTAAATTGATATTTTATTAAGATTATCTTGGCTAACATCTATTGTGCAATCCTCACAATATTTATTTGGCTAATCTTGCAACAGAATTGGTCATAAAATAATGAATGAAGTTTTTAGATTCAGAGTCAAAATACAATTAGAAAAAAAATTTAATGTGTGAGCTGGAACTGAATCCAAATCCTCTAAGTTGTGAACAAACATTTTATAATGCAGCCATCCAACAGACAAACAGTAATGTATAGTTTTCTAAAGATAGACCAGACAGTAATGTATAGTTTTCTAAAGATAGACTAACAGTATCGTTATAGTTTTCTAACGATAAACAGCGATGTTCAGACAGAACATCGCTGTTTATCGTTTTGCAGTTTTGCTTAGAGGATGGTATACATAATAGACTTCAATGTTGATAATAGTGAAATTCCTAATTATCCAAAATAATTCAGAGATTACAAGAGATCTCGATTTATGTTGGGGATACACTCAAACTTCAAATTACAATTCACAATTCAAATCGATTGTAACTCAGGATACAATTTACAATTTTTCTTCGATGCAATGCTACAAATGGATTTAGATATCGCACACGTATTTCTAGTGACATAAGTCAAAAACTTGCATTTTTATGTTGGCACCATTTTATAACTTGGGAAGCAATCTTCCATCATCTTTTGGAAAAAATTATTAGTTATATAATGGTTTTTAGTTAAGCTGATTTCATAGTTTTTCCAATTTTCTCAAAAACATTCGTTTTTGACTTGTGTCACTTTAGAAATACGTGTGCGATATATGAAAGGAAAATGTGAAAGGAAATGGAAATTTTAAAAAAATGTACATCTTGTTTCTGCTATCATTTTACATATATAAAAATAAAGTTTTAAGCAAAAACAAAGGTATAATGTATAGTATATTTTACATTAACTATTTGCATACAAAAGCTTTTAACAAAAATAAGCTAATGAAAAATTATTTTTTATTGTCACTTCTTAAACATTGATTGATTTCTAAATGAAAAATGTCATTCCATACCAATCACAAGTTGTTCATCTTTCAAGTTTGATAATTTTAATGTTAATTAATTAACTTTAAAAATTTTATGAGAAAATTTCTTACTAAGAACTTTTCTGTATTATCAGTTTGGTCCAAATACAATTATTTAAAATAACTACATTTGCATCATAACTGGCAATTTTTTCCCTCTCTCCCAGGAAAAATGTATCTCTGGGTACTTGTTTAACTACAAGGAAGTTGCACCAAAGGTACAGTACACATTTTAGGATCTAATAAAAGAGAATTATTTGATATAACTCAATTTTTCTCTGCTCAAGAATATTTTTGTATTTTTAAATCCTAATAGAGCATATTCAAAATTTATTTGATCATAAGCTAAAATAAACTACAGTAGTATCAATTAATTTTCAATTTATTTCTATAAATGAAAAATTAAAAATTGAATAGAAGATAATTGGATAAAAATAAAAATGACATATATATTCACCTAATATACAAAATTATTAAAATAATGCTTAACCTTATAATGAACAATGACAGCTTAAATTTTCAGTTTTTAATGGTTTAACAAATTCTAATTGTAGAGTCCAGTGAGACCTATACAAAGCTCCCAAAATGAGTAATTAAAATTTTTTCTTTTAAATTTATAATCTTATAATTATTAAAATTATTTTACAAATTTTGTTTAAAATTAGAGATGTCTGAAGAATTTGTTTTTGTTTGTTTGGTAGGGGGTTTTGTGGTGCAAGGCCACCTGAGCTATACTGTGCTAAACATAAGATTACATAATTTCATGTTAACATAAAGGAACAATAAGAGTTGATTACTAAGAGTGAATCCTGCATGTATTGCAATTCTATAGAAGTATATATGCCAATGTGCTTCAGATATACAATTATTACTGATATGTCAGACATATCCAATAGGACTGCTAGAAAGATGATATCAGAATGGTTAAAGACATACAAACTATGTCTGCTAAAATACCAACTAGTACACATATGATGGAAGGTTAATAAATCATAACAACAAAGATATATTGGAGGAAGATTTCCCTTCAAGAGATGCAAAGAAATCACCCTGTAGTGACCAAATCTCAAACAAGCCAGCATTATTTCCTCATTACAATTCCTCTGGGCAGAAGAATGCGAATCTGCAAACACAGGTTTAATGCTATATAATTTAATTGAAATTTCTTCTCCATAAGTTTTGCCAAATTTTTTGTATAGAGGACTGTATCCGTGGAAGAAAGTAATAATAGGGTATCTGTGAGATTGGCAATGATGTATGTACAGGATTATTTGCAAGATTATTTGGTACAAAAACTGCAAATAATCCTGAACATACATCATTACCAATCTCACAGATACCCTATTATTACTTTCTTCCACAGATACAGTCCTCTATACAAAAATGTCTGCAATCTCATTCCCTCATAATCCTGTGTCCAGGGGTCCAGTAAAACAAAACAGTATAAGAACATACAGGAATTTCATATAGTAGTTTAAATATCTTTAAGAGTTGAAGATCTCATTAGGAGTGGATGCTTGTTAGTGCCTGCAGGGCACTGAGTGAAGCACAATATAGGTAACCCCCATATATCAAGATTGTTAGGTTCCTAAAAAATGCCATGTTATGTGAATTTGTGTTATATGAAACAAAGAACTAGTACAAAAAGTGGGTTAGATCCTAAAAACTAAAAAAGCATACTTATATTTTTATAATTAAAAGAAATATCTTTATTAAAGCAATTTTCATCAAAAGTATTACATATTAATATGTATTAAATAATATTTTCTTCAGAAATCAGGTTGTAAAATGGTTCATTTGGGTGTAAAATGAAAATTGGGAATTGGTATGTTTGATCTGAATCACAAAACAAAAATCATCTTAGTTATTATCTGCATAATTACCATTTCTTTAAAAAAGGTTGAATAATACTCACTTGAAAATTTTTTATCTATGTATAAATGTAATAAAAAGAAAAACACAATTAAAGTTTTAAAATATACTTAATATTCCATATGTTGTATGGGGATTTCTCATACTCTCAAACCATATTAGAGTAAAACTGTTCTATGATGCCATGTTGTACAAGGGTTTTCCCCAATTCTCAAATTGTGATAGAGAAAACTGTGTTATAGAAGTTCTATATTATACAGAGATTACCTGTATATAATACTCTTTGTGTGATTCATCTGTAAAATATTGTGAAGAGCCAAGTAAATATCAATTTACAAAATTAATTATATAGGTATCTAATATTTTGTAACATTCTGATGTAATAGGTTGTCAATCTGCGTTTTTTATCATTTTTTGTTCCGCCATCTTGATGTCTTACCACAGCAAAGGCAGTGAACGGGTTAATGATAAAAATCTGATAAATTATTTAATACTAATAGTAATAGTAATAGTAATAGTAATAGTAATAGTAGTAGTAATAGTAGTAGTAATAGTAGTAACAGTAGTAGTAGTAGTAGTAGTAGTAGTAGTAGTAGTAACAGTAGTAGTAACAGTAGTAGTAGTAGTAGTAGTAGTAGTAGATACTAATAGTAATAGTAATAGTAATAGTAATAGTAATAGTAGTAGTAATAGTAGTAGTAATAGTAGTAGTAGTAGTAGTAGTAGTTTAGGAGTAGTAGTAGTAGAATAGGGAGGGGCCTGTTTCAGCCCAAGCACAGCGTAGTAGTAGTGAATAGGGAGGGGCCTGTTTCAGCCCAAGCACTGCGACCGTAGTAGTAGAATAGGGAGGGGCTGTTTCAGCCCAAGCACCGCGACCATCATTGGTCTATTGTGCACCCCCAATCAAATCATCCCAGAAGGCCAGTCTTAAGAACATATTATTATTAAGTATGGTTGAATATTTATTGATTTGCTAAAATTGTTTAACTTTTTTATCTGCTATTTAATTGTATATTTATAATCATAAATTAAATGTGTATATTAGTTAATATATTCATTCTTAGATAATCTATAAAAAAATGAAATATTCAAGCATACATAAGCTAAAATAAACTGTAAGCATAAACAGTATACTTCAGTTCATCGTTCGAACCTTCAATGAGACACAATGACATCAATCAATTAGAAAAGAAAGCAAAAGCATCATCATCAGTGTCATAGGAATGTTGCCTATACGGATGGTTAATTAATATCATTGTTGAAGTTCTTCTTGTCCTTCATTGAAAATAAAATTGGCGTCAGAATAAAATAGAATAACATTTAATAAGTGTTAAGGTCACATTCTTTATCTTTTACTTCGTCTTGTCTGCGCGATTTTGACTAAACAAAAAACACAATAAAGATACCACAATTAAATTCCGATTTTTTTTGCTCAGTTCTGCTAAAGAATCGCAAACGAATAAAACTCTAATACTGATCGCATCTGTGTTGAACATGTATCTGAATATCAAAAATATCTTCAGATGATAAAAGACTTATTACTGGTTTTGTGTATTGTTTATTTTTATACGAAAACAAAATGACTGATTCAATAAACATAGCATAAACAATGATTGTAAAAAATACAAATTCTTATTTAAATTTATTAAAAGTACTTGTTTAGAACCCAATGATTGGCAAAATTATTTGCGGATGAATTTCGAAATATATTTTACTAAAGTCTGGTCCATATATTTCATCTTTTTTGTCAGATCTGATTGTTAAAAAACACTAATAATTGCAAAAGTTCATTAATATCAACATAACCGAACTGACGAAAAATGACTCCGCCAAATCCGCCGATCGCACTTTTAATCATGTGCGATTGACTACATATTTAGGTTTTTCTTAACTTCTAAGCTTTCATTTTGGAAGAAAAAGTTAAAACCGCCATATTAAAAGAAGAAGAAGAATCACTAATCTTATCAATTCAAACTGATTTGCTAAAATAACAGCTAACAACTCATCCCGAAATTAGATTCATCCCCACGAGATTAAATTAGATTCATCCCCACGAGATTAAAAATCAGAATTGCATCGCCAAATAGTGAACGCGTATATGGAAAACTAGCCTTAATTTAAACAGTCAACCAAACAGTAGTAGTCTATATTTTATTTAAATTTTTCTATTTAATTTTAGTAAAATAAAAATGAGGATAACTTAATGATCTAGGTCAGTGCTTCTCAAAGTATGGGACGCGACTCCATATGGGGTCGCGTAACAAAATTTGGGGGTCGCAGAAATTAGCAAATGTTTTAATTCGTATTTTCCTAGTTTATATACCTCTATACCCAGGATTGCGAAAATATTTTCTCGTCCTAGTTTATATACCTCTATATCGAGGATCGCGAAAATATTTTCTCGGGGTAAAAGGGGTCGCCAAGTGGAAAAGTTTGAAAAGCGCTAATCTAGATGAATAGGGAAATGAAATTACTATCCAGCGCAATTTAGTTTTTCGAAGCCACAATAATGCTGCTGAACTTTTGAGAATTACATAATAATATTTAATCGCAAAATATTCTCCCTTATATAATTTTCCTCTTAAAATTTATAAAAGGAAGTTACGTTAATTTTTTCTTAATTTTATCATTTGATTTTTATTAAAACAAATATAACCGCTAACAACTGCATAAAAACTTTTAGAAAATTTTTTTCAATCTCTATTTAAGCATTATTGAAACAATGAATTAAAAAGGTTAATTAAGCAGCCATATCGCACCATGAATATTCTGTATCTGGCAACGCTACTTATAGAGCCCATCACAGGCTGGCCAACACCCATGATGGGGTCAACCGAATGGTTGAAGGATGGGTTCAACGGACCGGGCCCGGACCCTCCTGAAAATCTGGAGGTATGGGACCCGAATTTGAATCCGGTTTCCAGAGTGGTAAGCCACAGCCTTATCACGCGGCCGACCGACACGAATTAAGAGAGGGCAAAGAAAGTTTCACCTTGGTTTCACCGCAACAGACATAATGGATATGCAGCCAATCAACATTGATGGCCTAAGTTCATATCAGTATCCTGAATCCGTATTCATCACTGTATTGTACAGTATTTTTATGGATAGTAGGACAGTATAAATTATATGTATTAAAAACTAAAAAATAGCATTATACATAATATAAACAATAAAAATTTTACGCTGAATATAAATTGCGTTTATAAATATGTCTGGAGAAATACAGAACAATATTTTTATACAGTAATTTGCTAAATTTAAAACGGAAAAATAAAAGAATTTTTTGGTAAATATCAATCAGTTTTATTAATCAAACTATGATTGATATTTGCATTTCATTTTATAATTAAAATTTTATTTTTTAATAACGTGCATTTAAATTAAAACGGCTTAGCAGAAAACGTATTATAAATGTGCAGCGTTAAAACATTAAAGCTGTAAACAATATCGCGGATTTCCGCTAACGAACATCCTCATATAAGCTAACTTATTTTTGAATTCAAATAATAAGCCAATTTCTATATTTTTATTATTGTTTCCTTATATTTGAGCAAAAAATATATTTTTATGAATATCTTATTGAATATTGCAGAGTTGCAAAATTAACATCATGAACTGACGATTGTAGATAATTTCCCCTTCTGCTAAAACAAATCAATGCAAAGTTCATTTGCAGTTAACAGCAGCACGGATTCTAAATGAATTACAGTAATTCGTTTACTAATACGCACAACTGCTATATTATCCTTGGTATCTTTTGTGATACGCTAAAATCTAAAAATGTGGTATGGAAGACGGGGATGATAGTATACCTTTTATTTTATATTAATAATTATTTCACGCTATAAAAATTTCAATTTTAGAATAACAAATACGTCATTATAAATACCATTTAGTAATCTCTTTACCATTTCAAAACAAATTTTATTCGATTAAAATTAATATTTTAAAATATATTTTTCTGAATGATGTCAACCGTTACAACCTACTCCTCTGTCCGGGTAAGTTATAGAACATTGACGAATGGATTGCAACACTACAAAATTTCAGGAAAATATAAAAGTTCCTGTGTCCAAGTTTTTTTGAGCACTTAAATTTTAGGATATAGCCTAATAAGTTTCAATTTAATCCTCTGATGAATAATCAGAATCACAGTTATGATAAACATAGAGGGGATTATCAGCTGTGCATTCTTTGTCACTTCTTATCTACTGCATTGGATTCATTTTCCCCACTATTAGAGTCAAGAAGTTATCAAAAATTTCCTACTATTATAGCTATTATAGTCTTCATTACACATGAAATAAAAATACTTTTCTGCATCTGAACTGCTATTGCTTGGATATTTGAAGTTGGTGAATCGATATTACTGATTTTAGACTGTTACAATCTGCCCCAGGTTTCACTATTTTGGTTTGGAAAGCATCATCAAAATTAGACTTAATATATAATAGCGAAGATAGATCAGGTTATACAACTATACTATAAATTATTATATGGCTGCTATACAGGAACAATTACTAACAACTGAAATGGATTTTTTTTTAGTTACATCACTCTTAAAACGTTTTCATTGAATCAATCCCGTTACATTTGCGTCAGCTAACTGAAAAAATGTGGTCAAATGGTAACCTTTGCTAGCCATCATCGTGTGAAATTTTAAAATTTTTGAGCAAATTAGGAATGAGTACTGGCATCTGTTACAATCAACCCGTGTTACTTCTAGCTCAGATCTCCCCCATTACTTTTCCCTGATAAAAATCCTTAAACAGTCTAATATCCTGATTCTTAAGCAAGCCATCTATCTAATGACGATAACTCAATCTCGGTTTTGGTTACTGACCATCATCTATATGATATCGGATGTCACCATATTATTTTTTGGTGTTTTACGCCCCTTTCCAATCAATGAAAATACTAAGGAGCGGGGTCAGCCGGGGTCAACCAGGGCTGCACCCACAACCGTGGAGGGGACCGAATGGTGAAGGGATCGCTGGGCCGGATCCGGGACGTGAACCTGGGTCCTCCTATATGGCACGCCAAGGCATTACTATGCGGCTACCCTGCCGCCTTATTAAATTTAGCCTTTAACTTATTCAAATAAGAATCTGGTGCAGATGCATATATAGATATGCCATAACGCTATGAATTACTGCCTCAATATACAGCTTACATCAGGGGTGGGAAAAAGCCGGCCCGCGAAGGCATCATATACGGCCAGCCGCATAAACTAGAACATTACAGTTTCAAGGTCCACATTTGTAAAATTCTACTCAAAAAGAAAAAAATAAAATAATGGCTACTCTCGCTAGTGTACACGTACACTATTCAGATTTATTCCCAATGTTGATAATAAATTAACCATGAACATAGTAAATTTCACTATTCACATTAAATTCTAAATTTGTTTCCACAAAATTTGTATAGGTATCTAATATTTTGTAACATTCTGATGTAATAGGTTGTTAGCAATCAATCAATTTGATAAAATACTTATGTTTTTAAAGAAAATTATCTGAATTTATAAATTCGTAAGACGAATTATTTTCTAACGTTTCTAATGAAAAAAAAAAAATTCTACAGATGCTTTTGAACTTTTTGAATACAAACAAAAACTAAGAAAAAAAAACAAGAAAAGTATATTTTAAATATAATATTGATACACGAATATATTCTTTGTATAAATATTACAAAAGCAGCTACACACGATAGCGAGTTTGATAAGAACGAGTGCAGATAATAAATTGGCGCAACCATTATTTTTATCCCGTATAATGGTGAGGAATATATTTGTGCAAGAATCAATCTTGATTGAATGCGAGTACTGTCCGTCCAGCTTAGCCGCGACTATCGATACAACTACGCATGTGCTAACTGAACGAGTCCAGACAAAATAGGGATGACAGCTTCGCACATGGATGTTTTCAAACGCAAGAAAACTGAAGTTGAATGGAAGTTTATTGTAATGTCGAATGCTAAATGATTAATTAAAATTGAATGTAAGTTTATTGTAATATCGAATGCTAAATGATTAGTTTCGACGTTGGAAATTACAGTAGTATATTTAACAGAACTTAATATAATATTAATTCACCATTCCCACCAGTCATTATACGAATGCGACTCTCCCTTTGGCGTTTGGATTCATCCATCTTAGCTAAGCGCGGCTTTCGTGGATGGACAATAATCATTTTATATCAAAGTAGTTTTTATTAATTATTAATGATTACCTAATATTATCATTAATTATTTCATTATAATTATATAAAAATAATTAATAATTACATAAAAATAATTAATAATTACATAAAAATAATTAATAATTACATAATTACGGCGCCATAAAGTTAAATTCGTCCTTAGGTACTTTTCAATTTTTATACGGCCCACTTCATCCTGAAGACTGTTTATCCAGCCCGCGGCAGAAAATAATTGCCCAGCCTTGGCTTACACAGTGATTGTGTTTCAAAAATCTTAACTTTTTCTAAGTCACTCTCATAAATAAAGACAATTTTTGAGTAATATAATCTACATGAAATCTGAATGATAGTAAGCTATCGAATACTATAGCCAAATCTTGACAATTTTCGATAAACTTAATCTCTCTCTGATCTACATTGATTGTGTCTGAGTCAATCGAAAATGTTTTGTTATATATAAATTTCATTAATTTTCCTGCCGTTGAGCTGTGTTTCCTATTAGTCAATACATTTCGGCAGTAGTACTTTGAACTACTGCCGAAATGTATCGACTAATAAATACTAATTTAGTTTTGTCTTTTTTTTGCACATATATTATTTTCTTCTAGCAAACGTACTCTCTATTCAAACCATTTATTAGCTGAATAAATCCGAAAGAAAAGTTTAATGTCATAAGTGAAGCAGAGCATTTCTGATTCTGTAATATTGAGATTTTATTCATTTATAACACGAACTACAACGGGCTGAAAGAGGAGACTGTCGGTATAAATTCACATTTTATCGTGTAATTGGAATAAAAAAAGGAGAATTATGTGAAATAAATACGGTATTTGATAAGATCTAAAAAGGCAAGCGAAAAAAAATTTATATACATGAGATGTTTTTAGTTTCTCCGGTATAATAAATAAAAGTTATAATAAGAAGTCCTCAGACATGTGACGCTTATTAAACCGAATTTTACCGTATGTTCAAACTAACAAGACTGATCACTGATCACAAGAACATATACCATGCGTAAAATAAAATTGGAAAAGGAAATTTCTATAAGAAAGGAAATATTGTAATCTATCCGGAACAGATATTGAAAGCAATCAGTTATGTGAAATTTCAAGGGTAAAAATATTAAGGAAAAGGAATTTAAAATATTTTTAAAATCACATTCAAAAAATATTTCATATTTAAATCGCCTATTTCGCATTTATTTTGCAATAATGTATAGAGTTCGTATCTTGAATGTATTTCTCATATCTTGTCACAAATTCGTAATTAATAATAATAAAAAAAAGTGATGAAGAAAAATGAAAATATCGAAGTACATGTTATTTGGAAGTATTTAGCATTTTGTCGCTATTGCGAAAAATCACCATATCTAATATTTGTAAATAAATTCGGCAATAACGCATCAAACAGGGATTAATCCACAAAATGAGCATATAACATGTCTTAGGTATAAAAATAAATTATTATTAGTTAATAATTACCTCTATGAAATGTAACTGGTAACGGAGCAGCTTCATCTATAAAAAAATAAATTCATATTAAATCATTCACATGATTTTACAAATCAAAATATTTAAATGAAAATTTTTTTAAATAAAAATGTTAATACAGTGATACCTCGGTTCACGAACCAATCTCCTTGACCCTGTTCGTGATCCGAAAAGTTCGTAATCCGAATCAATTTCCCATTGCAATTAATGTAAATCCAAATAATACATTTTTTGTCCTCCCATTGCAATTAATGTAAATCCAAATAATGCGTTTTTTGTCCTATTGCAATTAATGTAAATCCAAATAATACGTTTTTTTATCCTAGAAAAATAATTTTATGCAATTAATGTAAATCCAAATAATACGTTTTTTGTCCTAGGAAAAAATTAATGTAAATCCAAATAATACGTTTTTTATCCTAGAAAAAATTTTTTTGATCCGAAAAGTTCGTAATCCGAATCAATTTTTCCCATTGCAATTAAATGTAAATCCAAATAATACGTTTTTTGTCCTAGAAAAAATTTTTAACATCTTATGGCTTTGTGTGTGGAAATAATACAGAAAGAAAATAAATATAACAGTAATATTAGAAGAAAGCATGTTTAACACCACCACCAAATAAATATAACAGTAATATTAGAAGAAAGCATGTTTAACACCACTTTTATAAATATAACAATATGGTTTTATGTGTGGAAATAATACAGAAAGGAAATAAATATAACAGTAACAGAAGAAAGCATGTTTAACACCACCTTCACTAACACTTTTAACTTTTTGGGAGCTGAAGAAAACATGTTTCACACCACCTTCACTAATACTTTTAATTTTTTTTAATGTGTGGAAATAATACAGAAAGGAAATAAATATAACAGTAATATTAGAATAAAGCATGTTTAACACCACCTTCACTAATACTTTTAATTTTTTGGGAGCCATAATAAGGGATAAATTTAATTAAATTAAGAAAAAAACTAAAATATCAACACTGGTTGGAAATTTACTGTACCCATGTGAGCTGGGCGAACTGGATTGCTGCTGGTGGCGGGGCTGTGTGCAGGGTTTTGTGAGCCGCGAGTCACGTGCGCTCAATCGCGCGTGTTCGTGAGCGAGTCACATGTGCTTCATGCACTGTGTGCGTATGTGTTCGTGAATCATCGTTCGTAAAGCGAAGCAAAATTTGTTTGCAAATGGTGTTCGTAGACTGATTTGGAAGCGAAGCAAAACGCAAATGGTATTTATAGACCGATTTGTTCGTGAACCGAGACGTTCGTGATCCGAGGTACCACTGTATTTATATACACATCGCTATGAAATATTGCCGCTACAAAAATTCCTGAAGTAAATTAATTCAAAACCAGTGAATTATTTATTGATATATAAAATTGATGAAATATTTTTCGAATTTTAATGCACTGATCTATTTTTTTTGGGTTTAACAATGAAATATTTAATTTTTTTATGTTGAGAAAAGTTATAGTATTTGCATTTATCATAAAATTTACAATTAAATCTTACTTAGTTAAATAAATATAAATTAAATATAGGTAATAAACATACCAATTAAAATTTTGCAATTTTTTTCATCCACTTTTCCAGTACTATAGATAAATGAAAACAATAAATTAAAAGTAATATCGCATTAAAATACCAGTAAAGAACTTCTATTAAATAATTTTGTTTCATAAAAAATATTTAATTTTAATATATTTACTTAGGAATGTTTTCATTAATCTTGTGACCCTTTCCATTATTCGATTTTGTACTTTTTATTATAAATTCAAAATTATCAGTTTCTGAATTATTGAAAATGATCATTATCAGTTCAAAATATGATAAGATATTCACTTATTTTGGAGCAATATCTGATGTAAATATTATCCAATCTGAATGACATATACAATAATCCCTCATCAACCACAGGTTCTTCAACTGCGGAATTCACGTATACGGGTTACATAAATGCGAAGCAATTCACTAACCGCGAACTAGATTCGTGTATACGGTAGCTTTTGATAGCAGCCATTAAGTGATTTGTAAACGTCTATCCTCTATTTATCATCATTATTACTTTTCACTGCAAATTAACAATTTTACAAATGTCCTGCTTTGTATTTTAAATGGTGAGAATTTTCGCACTGACAGGAAAAGGAGAGAATGGAAAAGAAAGAACTAATGCTGGTTTTAGTTTTGGATGTGAATGAGTGTTTTTTTTAAATCGCTTAGATTACAATTTCTAGGAAAAGAACAGACTTGCAATTTCTTTGCATACAATATATAGCTTAGCTTTCAATAGTAGTAGTATCAATCAGTCCCGCATTTCTGTTCCTGAGTACGTATTAATGTTATTTCATGTTCGTTTGTACTTCGTGTGAGTGTTTTAAATATAGTCTAGCATTAGTTTCATTTTTATAGATTATTCTTTTCCGTCATCATGTACTCAAAACGTTCGGAAAACATAGTTGGCGGTGATAAACCAGAAAAAGAGCTAGAAATATGTTATCGCATATATAGTATATACGCGTATGTTGGAGAAAAAACTGGATGTGGTGACAAAGTTAAGACGCGGTGAAAGTACTGTGTCAATGAATGTTAAATGAATGTTAACGAGTCCAGTATAAGGACCATTAAAAAAATGAAAAAGCAATTAATGTTAATGTTGCTAGAGGAACTGCTATTAATGCTAAAGTTACCTATATGTCTCGTGATCCCATTATGATAAAGGCAATATTTGAATCAAGGACTAAACACAAAAAAAAGAGTTCCTTTAAGTAATTCGGTAACTTAAAGGAATTCTTTTTTGTGAAAAAAGCGCTGAAAATATATAAACAGCTGGTACAGAGTTCTGGCCATTCTAAATTTAAAGCTAGTAAGGAATAGCTTGCACACTTTCATCCATCATTATAATCTTCATAACATAAACGTAATTGGAGAAACAGCCTCAGCTAACCATAATGATGCAAAGACTTATCTAAAACAATTAAAAACTAATTGAATAATAAAAAAATTGTAATAATAAAAAATAAACAGTATTTATAACAGTAAATGGAAAGAATTGTATCATTTCATAATTACTACTTCAGCATTTACGTTAACGAAATAATTTTCTGTTGTTCAGTGAATAATGTTTACTATTTTAAAAAGTCTCTTAAGGGACCAATTTAAAGGATTTAAATAAGCTCAAGTTTTAGCCATCTGTTTATTTGTGAGAAAACTCAAGCTTTTAGGATCGAGCTAATTTAGGAGCGAGTAACTCTAGTGGAAAATAATAATAAACCTGTTATTAATATAAACACATTTTAAAATTCCATATTATCATATGTGAAAACTCAATGTGATCCAGAAAAAATTTTCCTAAATCTAGAGAATTCAACTTGTTACTATTAAAAGATAAAACAAATTGGCAGTAATCATAAACTATCAAGTTCTGCTGCCCAAACAGGTGAGACATGTATGTTATTCCTAATGAATACACAGGTCCGAGGACCACTATCAAAAGTACAAAAATTAAAAGAAAACAACTTACCTTCTTTGCAGTGAAGCCCCCGTATTCGGCCATTAGAGAGGCTGGACAGAAATTTCCCGGGAAATCAGTGACGGTAATACAGCCTCAAGCATGCCACTCCCGTTTAATCGGCTAACATACTTCAAGTATACTGTATGCAATAGAAAATATATAATCAGACAAAGAGTTATGTTACATGCATTCTCACAGAAGAAAGAACAAGTTATTTTATATCAAATATTCAATAAAATCTTGTAAAAAAAACGAAAATTCTCAACCTGATCTTTCAATTTATAGAAGTTTTCCAGAAATTCTATTTGTGATGCACAATATTGATAGTGAGAAATAAATACATACAATGGAGAAAAGTTTTATAAACAGAATAGAATCAATAATTTTTTTAATTAATTACAATTGAAATACATAAAAATATATATTAGTTTTATGAAAAGTAAAAAAATAAATTATTTTGTAAAATATAGATTAAGAAAATCGACTATTATTGTATTTGTTAAATACAGAAATAAGTAAATATTACAGTAATATAGTATTAAATAAAAATATGCAAAAGTGTGAAACAATAGCACAAAAATACTGTATGATGATATTTTAAATGTTAGGTAAATTTCTAGTTTAGTATTATGTAAATGCATTGTTCGCTTTTGTATTATCCATTTTATTTAAATTATCGAAAAATATTAAGTATTATACCCCAAAAAATTAAAAAGATAAGTTATTGAATACTTTGTTTAGAAAAATACAGTGCAGATGTATTTTTCTAATGCAGATGTATTTTTCTAATGCAGATGTAGATACAGTGCAGATGTATGTTCTGGTAATGCAATACAATCAAACCAGAACTTTTAAAAACTGCTATTCTTTATACAAGTATAAGTTCATCAAACAAAAGCACTTTAGCAGTCAAAAATAAACAAACATTTTATTATTAATTGTAAAAACGTTTTCGGTATCTCTAATACCATCTTCAGTTACATGGAACATCATGTAACTGAAGATGATATTAGAAATACCGAAAACGTTTTTACGATTAATAATAAAATGTTTGTTTATTTTTGACTGCTAAAGTGCTTTTGTTTGATGAACTTATAATGTAATACAATATTAATAATACATTTTACAAAATAAAATTTAAAAAATGCTACGTATATATTTTTTTATTCACTGTCTTGTTTCACCTATCCTTATTATTTACATTACAATGACCTCGTTTAATGCTGTTTCATTTACACTTTGTTTCTTTGGAATGTATCCCCCATGTTAAATGGGGTCTTACTGTACTAAAGTTTCTAATGAGAGTTTATTTTTCTAAAAAATAAATAATTATTTATATGCTTATGTTATTAGGTAGATGAAGACAACTTTAAAGTGGTTGAAAATGTTATCAAATAAATTTTTTCTAAAAATTCTGCCATCAGGAAATGACCCAAAAACATAAATATAATAATTGAAATAATGTCAATTTTAGAATACAGCACATGAGTAAGAAGTGCAGGGATCCAGGATAACAGAATTGACCCAGAAAAATATAATGAACAAAAAAAAATATATTTATATAATTAAGAAAATAGAAATACAATATTAATTAAACATTAAATTTAAACAGACATTTGTTTATCAAACTAATACAATAAAAATGAAATCCAGAAGAAAGAATCAGTAATCCTGATTTTTGTAGACATACCTGAGAGAGAGAGAAGGCTATACACACTTGTTTTCCTTCTGTTATTCTTTAATTCCTTTTTTTTTTTTTTTTTTTTTTTTTTTTTTTTTTTTTTTTTTTTTTTTTTTTTTTTTTTTTTTTTTTTTTTTTTTTTTTTTTTTTTAGATTTTTCCATATTAAATCTACCAGCATTCTTCCTTAGTTAATATCATTTTAAATATAATGTTATTGAGTTAAACTCCATCCTTGTTCCTTAGTCTTTGTTGGGTGACTGCCAATAGGATTGGAATTGCCTCCCTTTCCTACATTTTCGTAACAGTTTCAAAAGTCAAACAAATTTTTGATTGTTTCTCCACCAACTCCTCCTCCTCACCAGCCAACAGCAGTCTCTTGAACAAGGTATCATCTGTGTTTATCCAGCAAGAGACAGAATTTTAGTTCTTCTTTTCTCAGGCAGAAACAGGAAGTTTGCTAAGATGAATGTCATTTTGGATATAAGTCTGTTTTCTTTTTCATTCCCAGATATTGATGAATTTCATATAAAATGTGCCTACTAATTCTAATAATTATAAGATACAGTAGAATACAGCTATCTGACAAGCTACAGATATATGACAGCTATATGTAATATTAGTAAGAGCATCACAAAAAATGCTTAAAACAACTATTATTTGTTTTTGAGAGTTATATTGAGATTCTGCTAGATCTCTCATCATTTCTCCTTCTGGTTAATAAATAATTATATAAAATAATTATTTCTTACATTACATAAAACAGACCGAACTTCTAAGACAGAATTAATATTTCAGTCATTTGAAAGTTTTCATGGTCCTTCAGGACCTTACAAATTTTTGATTTAATAAGCTAAACTAGTGATATATAACCATTGTTTCCTTTTAATTTTTTCTGATTATATTTTAAAATATTTTACATACAGTTAAAATTCACTGAAAAATTAAACTTAGTATGTTGTTATATCTAAATTTAAAAATCTATATGATTTTATCATGTTTCTAGAATTATACTAAGAAGTTTAATAAATATATGAAATATATAAGCATATTTATATGATAATTTAGTTAAATTGCATTATTGGAATTAGTATTTTAAGTGATAGTAGATATGTGTGTATCTTCATAAGTTCATAGAATATAAGATATTTTCTTAGTTTTTAGTGTATATGTATGTATGTGTGTATGCGTGCACATATATAGGATTGTTCGGAAAGTAATTTTGTTTTTTCATTAAAATGAATGACAATTTTTTAGAGTATATAAATATTTTAATTATATATTGACCATTTTGGTGCAATACATTTTGTCATATTTCTGGTGGTAGCATGATTCTATGCTTGTAGAATTTCTGATCTTTGCAAAAAATTGAACCAAGTGATTTTTGACATCCTCATTTAAACTAAATGTTCAATCGTCTAAAGAGTTCTGTAAAGACCGGAATAAATTAATAATCAGAGGGTGTCAGATCTGGCGAATATTGTGGGTGTGGTAGCACATCCCCATTATTGGAGGGTGCTGAATATGGTGGGTATGGGTATCACATCCCATCCAACCCAGATATGATGAATATGGTGGGTGCAATAACACATCCCATCCAAGATTAGCTTCTGGCAAGTCATCAAACTTGTATGAAGTTTGGCATTGTCATGGCTGGTGAGTCATCAAACTTGTATGAAGTTTGGCATTGTCATGGTGAAATACAACATTTTTTTGTTAATCAATTCTGGCCTCTTCTGTTTGATGGAATCACTCAATCTGTCCAATTGGTGGCAGTACACTTCTGAATTAACTGTGGAATTGTCTTGTAGAGGCTCAAAAAAAAATTCCCTTAATCTCACCAAACAAAGAGCATCACTTTTTTATCTTGATACTTGAATATCAACTTTCGAAGTGCTTTGAGCCAGCTCATCTCTTCTGCTCCATGATCATCACTTGCATTCAATTTTATTGTAAACAATCCATTTTTT
This sequence comes from Olivierus martensii, assembly GCA_000484575.1. Taxonomy (NCBI): domain Eukaryota; kingdom Metazoa; phylum Arthropoda; class Arachnida; order Scorpiones; family Buthidae; genus Olivierus; species Olivierus martensii. The sequence continues at coordinate 14,260 of AYEL01075117.1, read as the reverse complement.
ATCACGAGCTATGATTTACTTCAGAAAGGGATCATTTTCTTCACATTTGAACAACTTGTGGATTTGTATGGAAGAAGCTAAAAAAAACAAATCCCTTGAAATCCCATCAAACAAAGGGCATCATCTTTTTTATGAATATGGGGTCTCGGAGTGCTTTGAGCGGGTTCATTTCTTCTGCTCCATGATCGTTTGCATTCAACTTCGTTGTAAACAATCCATTTTTCATCAACAATTATGATCTGCTTCAGAAAGGAATCATTTTCTTCACGTTTGAGCAGCAAATCACAAATGTCGATGCAATAGAGTAAATCTTTCTTTGAATTTTTGAATTCAACCGTTCATAACCAGTTGAAATGTTGATATTTGGGTTCCGCATGTTCTTCTTTGAGAATGTGTGGAACCCAAATATTGAGCTTTCAAACAAAACCAAGTCATTTCAACTGGTCGTGAATGGTCGAATTAAAAAATTTCAATTTTGCAGCAATTTCTTGTGTTGTTATTCACAGTTTGCCTCAACCAATATGTTTATTTTGTCATCATCAGCTTCAACTAACTTTCTAGAACAGAGTGCATCTTTAATGTCAAATTTGTCAGGATGAAATTTTGCAAACGAGTTTTGGCACTGGTGTTTTATTACCATATCTTCTCCATACACTTCACATAACTTTTTTCTTGCTTAAACAGCATTCTTACCTTTTTGATGATAAAAAAGCAAAACATGCCAAAAATCTCCATTTTGCTTTCCATTTTGATGACACACCCAAAAAAACAACTGCACCAAATCTAAAAAAAAATTTATAAATAAACTTTGAAATGTCAGCTGTCAAAATATATAATGACAATAGAGTTTAGAATGAAGTTGGCCAGTTAAAAATACAACAAACAACATTCATGGAAAAAACTAAATTACTTTCCAAACAACTCAATATATTTCATAACAACATTAGTTGGGATTGGGAAATCAGTTCATTAAATGAAATATACTAAAGGATTAGATTGTTTTGGATTAAAAGTTGGCATTAATATCTAGAACTAATTTGTGAAGAGTCAATTTAACAATTTTTATTTCCTTAACATTACCATTTCATATTTATTCAGCTTAACAGTCTTAAACATGCTAATATAATTGATAATGAAAACAGCTATCTTTGTTCATAATGTAAGAACTTCAACCAAAGGGCTTTTCTATCAAATCAATATGGAAATAAGTTAAATATCTTTACAAACAATATAGATACAGTATTTTCACAATTAAAAATTAAACACATTTAAACTATTTATTACATTTTTATCTATTTTTCACTAAAAATGTTTACTAGTTATCTAATTACTAAACTAAGAAAAAGCACATTAAGCAGTTGAGAATAACTTTAGAATCTTTTTTAATTTTAGAAAAAAGATTTAATTTTAGAAAAAAGAAACTTTAGAATCTTTTTTAATCAAAAAAGATTAAAAAAGATTCTAAAGTTATTCTCAACTGCTTAATGTGCTTTTTCAATTTAGTTTAGTAATTAGATAACTAGTAATAAGAGTTGAAGCAGTTTCTTAGAAGATATTTTTAAAAAAGTAAAAATGTTTACTGTGAATAAAAGTATTTATTGGAATTTCAATTAAGGATATTATTTACTAATATAAGAAAAAACTATATAGCAGTGTTTCATGTAAAAGTTTAAATAATGAACAATAGTTATTTTATATTAAATTTTATAAAAAGTTAGAATAAATTTTTTATTATAATTAATAAATTTTGTATAGAAGAAAAACCAAGCACTATGCAGAAATAAAACCTTTATTTCCTAAAGGAATGTTTTTGACCATTCCCCACTGGTCTTCTTTTTCTTTACTTGGATTAGTTGCAGAATGTCTACAACTTTAGTAATAAATTTTGTATTTCTGGCTATGAAAAATACAGAAAAAGTGAAAGCTTGTGAATAAATTGATTAAATTGAATTGTAATAAATTTATACATGTTAGAATCAAGAAAATGAGTCTAAGATGCCCTTGATTTATTTATTTACATAATTTTCTGTTTTCTCAATATTTTGATACCAGAAATAGGAAAAGAAAATTATTCAAATTTTATTATAAATCTAGGATAAAAATACTATAAAAACCTAATTATAAGGCAAAATTTATTAAAGATAACAAGAATGCAAAAAATAAGAAGTACTCTATATCAGAATTCTGTCATATTCTTTTTATAGTTCTGACATGCTAAGCATCACATAAATTTATAATGCATGTTTTGCTGTACTACTTGAATTTCATGTATTATAAATTGCAATTTTAAATTGTGGTTGACATTTATAAAAATAATTTTATTTAATGTGATTGTATTTTCTTGAATGATAACGTATTTTCTGAAATAACGCATAAAATTTCGATTGTTTATTAAATGTTAGGATATAATATAGATAACAAATAAAGTATAGATAATAATTTAATATTTTAGGTTTATGTAACAAGAAATGATTTTTATTTTATACAGATATGCACTGTTAACTATTAACAAAAATTCAATACATAGACTGATTGCAGTATAGGAGATTGTTTTGTCTAATGTAGGCATGACAATCTCTAATATTTTCAAATTTGTGCAATTTCCAGTATTTGTTCAATCAGAAAATATTTATTTTATTATAATAATAAAATAATAGACAGTAGTTAATTAGATCGGAAGAGCGGTTCTCCATTTATTTTCTTTTAATCATATTGATGTATTTTTTTATTATTATTATTATTTATTATTATTGACTTAATATATGGGACAAAAAGATTTGAATTTCTAATGATTGCTATGTTATAGATGCATTTCTATTTCATTAATTGCAGCAAAATTTTTATCATGCATTTTATTTTGATTCTACCTTAACTTAACTTCTATCTTAAGTGCAGGCAGTCCTCAAATTATGAAAATCCATACTTACACAAAGATTCCCTGATTAAAAACAAAACTATACTGCTCATAGTGGATAAAGCTGTAATGCAGAGATGCAAACTTTTCTTCTAATGTGTACAGTGTATCCTGAAAAGGACACCCTAACTTTAAAAGATATCTGAAAAACAATGATAAAAATTTATTTCTTATAGCATATTTGTATGACAGGTTAAATTTTGTGTTATTTTTGTGTACTACCAAAAAGCACTGATAGATAGTGCTACAAGTGCTCAATCTTTTGTGTCCATTACAGGTAGTCAATGAAATTTAAATTACAATATTTTCCAAATGTCCACTATTAGCGTTATAGTTGAACGAAATTCATTGCAACCTTTTGCAATGTGTCAATTGGAATGATTACACATGCATAGTTGATTAATTGTTCAAATTCCTCGAGTGTTTTGAGATTTTTGCTGTATATGACCTTTAAGTAACCCTATAGGAAGAAAGTCACTAATTCAGGATTGATGTGCTGCGCCATCTATCGTTGCCTTTTGGTACTTTACAAAAATAACATATGACTTAAATTTTAACTCCTGTTACACAAATATGCTGTAAGAAAGAAATTTTTATTGGTAATCATTTTTCAGATATTCCTTTTTATTTTTTAGGACACTCTGTACATACATTATGGGGCTTAGTTTTAGTTAACTAGTCTGGGTTGGGCCCAGACTTGTTAAATAAAATTAGGTTGAAAACTAGATCTAATGAAAAACTGAAAAAGAACTGTTCAGTTTTTCATTAGACTCAGTTTTTCTGTTAAATTTTTCTCTTAAAAAATTCAAATTGTGGAACTCCAAATTGAATATGAAACCTCCTAAATGGTAAGCAACTGTTTTATTTCATGACTTGTGTATTTATTCTATAATATAATTTAATGTTATGTCTTTGCAACACAATATGGTGTATGCTTTTACTTAACAAAGTAAGATTTTGCAGAACAATCCATTTATGTAAGTTGGAGATTGCTTATATCTTATATAGCTTATTTTGAATAATTCTTTTTTCTAGAAAAATTCCTGTTGTTTCCAATAAACTTGTGATGATTTTTTTTTTAAATTAAAGTACAAAAAGTTTGTTTTGACATCAGTTTTAATGTTTTTGAAATAAATGAATACATGTTATAAAATGAATAAAACCTTCGAATCCAAGAAATATGGAAACTACTGACATGGATAGCCTTGTCTGTTGGACTTGCCTTGTGAAACTTCCTCTCAAATTCTCTCTAATTTCCAGGAATTTCATGCTTTTGATCTTGCATATTATCACAAACACTTGTTCTTCCCTGATCATTTCAAGATAGTAACTTTTGGGACATGCCATTATACAAAAAAATCATGGCTCAGTGATTCGAACCCTTTGTCAATTGCATTGACCAATCACAGAAATTATTAATGACATTGTTGTCATAAGAATTATTAGTCATAAATCAAGAACTACCTATATTTATTAAAGTATATAAATATTCATATATATAATAAACAATATAAGGAAATAATCATGAATCATATTGTATGGATTGCAATTGATATAAAATTTAGGTTTCTTGCTAAGTTATAACCTGTTTAATGTTTCTTGATTAGTTAAAAGTTAATCTGTGAGTGATCAGTAGTTAGCAATATAAAAGTTTATTTCCTGCTACAGTAGAGTGTACAGCCAGAACAGAAATCAATCTGAAATTGAATTTTTCTCTTGCTGATTTCAATTTTAGGGCTATTTGGATTTCAAATTTGCAGAGTCACTAACCGTTAGGCTTAGTTAGTATTGACAGTCTTAATAAACCGCGACTTTGCAAGGTAAAGTGTTGTTAGAGTGTTTCTGACGTTAATTAGTATTAAGTTAGAACTTAGAAAAAGACCTGAGCTCGGGTCGAACTCTGGATTGCAGAGTTGCTAGAACCGTTAATACTATTAATTATAACTAAGCCTAAGTAGTCCTAATTCGCAACTTTGCAATTGGCGCCCGAACAGGGACTACCAATTGTGGTAGTATTTGGTTTTGATTTGGTTTGATAGTTGCTAGTTTTGGTAATTGCCACTTTACAATTTTACTATTCTTAATCACCTCTTTAGTACGATGGCTGTTCCTGTAAGTACAATTACTGTTTCTCTTGCCACTTGGGATAATATGGTAGCTCTGGTGAACAATTTGACAGCCAGACTACACAGGCTTGAACAAGGCCAAAGCAATGAGCCTCCGATACCTGTACTTGACATCGGAGATCAACAACCACCAGCCCAGGAACAACGTATACCTGACGTATCATCTGCCGGAAGCTATAGTCCGTCTACACCGGAACGAAGATTTCTGGACCCACCCACACGGGAACGACGCCTGCCTGATGCATCGGTTGCCGGAAGTTACGGTCCAGACACTCTGGAACGAAGTCGTAGAAGTCCGCTTGTCGTCCCGCCTCGACCAGAACTCTCGTCCCTCTCCCAACGAATTGTGGTTGTAACTGCTCCGCCACCACCCGTACCAAAAGACGACGGTAAGACTAATCTTATTGATTTCTTTGATGATATAGAACAGTATTTTATCACCCAGGAAATACCACAAGAAAAATGGGTGGATATAGCGCCGCACAACTTAACGGCAATCCGGCCAAGTGGTGGAAAGTCGAAGGCAGAACCAGAAGAGACGCTAGAGTTTGGTCTCACTTTAAATGGCGCCTAATCGCATTGTTTGCTCCACAACTAGACGAGATATTCAGGACTAAGCAAGCCCTTAACAGAACTTACAAAGGCAATGGAAATGTGGAAGGTTTTCTGTTAGAAACTGTGCGGCTATACCGAAAATGGAAACCACAAGCTCCAGACAATGACATAATCCAATGCATGATCTCCCAGCTGTCTTTGGGTATGCAGGAGTATCTCGAAAATCGGTACCTCCCAACTATCGATGACGCATTTCAAGCTGTGACATGATACTTGCTCCGAAGGCAACCCGGAGCCCCTTGTCCTCAGCGTCCGACGACCCAAACCTCTCCTGGGATCAGTCCTGTTCAAAGAAGTACTGCCGAACCACAGGTACCCACATGCAACTCACCACCATGCAATGCACCACGCACATCAATGCAAAACATGTCATCTATTCAGTGTCACAACTGCAGGAATTGGGGCCATTACTCAAGAGACTGCCCTCAAAGGCACAATAGGCCAGCCACTAATAATCATATCCGAACCCAAACCTTCCAACCTAGTAGAAGTCAGCGTCAGGGAAACTAAACAAGAGGCCAAGACAGGAGGCTTGTGCCTCAACAATGGAAAAAACCTCCTGCATTTGACTATCAATCACAAGTAAGACAAATTTGCCATTTATCTCTATTTTTATTAACAATATTATGGTAAATGCTCACATAGATACTGGAGCCGATAACACCGCCAATAGTGAGAATGTGTGGAAACAAATCATAAGGAAGAACCCACATATTCACCTCCACCCAAGTCCAACGGTACGGTTAGCCATACAAGGGGAAGATTATAGAACTTTAGGTTGTTTTCTAGCAGAGGATAAAGGTCAATAATGCTCACAATAAAACAACCTGCATGATTGTTCCAGATTTAGCAGTGCCATGTTTGTTGGGACTCAATTTCGTCCAACAGCATTGTGTTTCGTTAAATTTTGAAGAAGCCGAATTGGAACTTAAAGTCGAAGATAACCGAAGAGAGATAAATAGTGATGACATTTTGGCAGATTTACAAACTCCATTGGAATGAAACAGGTTAGTCCAATTAAAAGATAATCTATTGCAATTTCTGCTAATTTTTAATGATAAGCCAGGACTAACAAACATGGTGGAGCATGTAATGAAACAAAAGATGCCAAACCGGTTTCCAGTAAACCATATAGTTACTCACCGGTAAAGCTAAACGAAATGAATAAACAAATAGAAGAAATGAAAAAGGATGGAATTATAGAACCGTCAAAGTCGCCGTGGGCATCCCCAGTCGTCATGGTGAAAAAGAAAACGGGAGATTGGAGATTGTGCATGGACTATAGGAAGTTAAATCAGGTAACTGTTATTGATAAATTTCCTCTTCCTATCATATCTGAATTAATGAAGTCTTTAAAAGATGCAAAATTTATCTCCACCCTCGATTTATCTGCAGGATACTGGAAAGTTCCTATAAAGGTGGAAATAGGGAGAAAACTGCATTCATTACAAACCAAGGGCTCTATCAATTCTTAGTTATGCCCTTCAGCTTGGAAAATGCCCCCACCACATTCCAAAGGCTAATGAATGAAGTTCTAAAAGACATTAAAGGCACCTTCTGTGAGGTATATTTAGACGACATCATTATTTACTCTTCTACTTTTGCAGAGCACCTAAAACACATCAGCATGGTACTAGAAAGGTTATCAAGGGCCAGATTGACCGTAAAATTATCCAAAAGCCATTTCTGCCGACCGGATGTCCATTACTTAGGATTTAAGATCGATAATCGAGGAATCATGACAGAGCCAGATAAGGTTGAGTCCATAAGTAAATTTAATATTCCGAAAAATACTAAACAGTTAAGCACCTTTTTGGGAATGTGTAGTTGGTATAGCCACTTCATTCCAAACTATGCTACAATCGCTGAACCGCTATACCAACTATGAAGAAAAAGAACTAAGTAGTCCTGGACGGAAGCATGTCAGAAAGCCTTCGAAAAATTAAAGCAGGCACTCATATCTGCTCCTATATTACAATTGCCAAAGGAAGGAGAAAGATATACCTTGCATATGGATGCAAGTGGCGTCGGACCAGGAGCCGTGCTATGCCAGAAGGGAATTATCACCTACACCAGTAGGATGTTAAATAAAGCAGAACGAAACTATTCAACCACTGAATTAGAGTGTCTAGCCGTTGTATGGGCTGTCGAGAAGTTCCGCAGATACCTTGACAGCACTGAATTCACCGTAGTTACCGATCATGCGGTCAAAGTTCCACTAACCTCACAGGTAGCATGCGGCACTAAAGTGGTTACAAAGTTCAACAAATCTCACAGGTAGATTAATGAGATGGGCATTGAGACTATAAGAATTTAATTTTTCAGTAAAACACACCAAGGGAACAGAGAATCAGCTAGTAGATGCACTCTCCAGATTTCCCGCAACTGATAATAACGAAAAAGAAGATGACTACTGTTCCCGTATCTGCGCCATCCTCTCCATTTCCGGCAAAGATGAACTAATTAATGCACAACAAAACGACAACGAGTGGAGAGGATTATACGATTATTTAGCAACTGGCAGTCTTCCTCCAGATCCAACAATATCCGCAGAAATAGTAGGTAAGTCAAGACACTATACCTTGACTAATGACATTTTGTATTATACTCGAAAAACAGATCAGTCTGGAGGTTTCAGACCCGTAATCCCTAAGGAACTTAGAAATGCTGTGTTACGTGAATTACACGATCATCCGACTGCCGGTCATCTGGGTGTCAGAAAAACTTTGAAAAAGGTACAACAAAGGTGCTATTGACCAGCAATGGCAACCGACGTTAAAGACTACGTGTTATCCTGTCACGTTTGTCAAACTGTCAAGTACAAAGATTTAAGATTCAAAGGTAAGCAAGTGGGTTCCAGTCTTATCGATGGGTAAAGATTCTCGTAATTGTACATCATAAAAATAACTGGTCTGCTACAATTAAAATTCTGCAATTTCATTAATATTTCTGTCGTAATGGTGGTGGAATTGTCTGATTTTCCCAATTTATCCATACACCACTTTGCCAGTACTTTCTCAAGGTGATATGTCGGCACTGTCCTTTTCTCTACAACTGGCCTTATCGACATAGGTTCCTTATGAGTCTTAACATATGCAAATAATTAAAAACAACAAAAAGCCAAATAAGCTTAGGCTTTTTGTTTGCTTTTATTTAATATCTAAAGTCAAAAGTTTTTCATTATTCATTATGCAAATAATCTCGGACAAACAGGCACCGTTACTTTCTTGTGCCTCCATGTTTGTGGAAAGAGTTTGTTACTAATGATCTTATCTAATTTATTCACTAACTTCAATGTTGGGTCAGCTTGCAGTATTTCTAGTTGTGTCTTACTTATGTAATCCTCAATATAAGAATCATAAATGGTTCTTTCCATCAATACTAACTTCTTTGTCTTATCCTCTCTCGTAATCGTTAGGTTATTTACCTTCATCCAGGCTAACGTTCTCTTCAGACATCTTTCCTCCATTTTTTCATCTTTATTTTTATTTACTAACTTTTTGTCATTCTTCCTATTGCATATATATGCCCATCTCAATTTTTCTCTTTCCAGACTATCAATATCTGCAAGCATATCTTCAATTATAGGTATATCATCAATTATACTAGTTGACTGGGCCATATATTACAATTATACTAGTACATGCAGGGCCTTTTTTGAAAATCTTTTCTGCATATGCTGGTAAGCCAATATCACCTACAACAGTCAGTGTGTTATGCAAGTCTAATTGCGACTTAACCTTAGGTGGCAGTTAGCATTTGAATATCCATTTCAGCTTACGAATATACCTACAGCGTAAAGTATCCTTAAGCTTCATAGTTTCTCTTTCTACCATATTCAAGAATGGCGTACACAAACCAATGCTCATAAGCTTATTCTTGCATTCTTTTTGTTGATTTAATACTTTAAAATATTGTCTTTTCGCATCTGATACTGCTGCTTTCAGGCAACTCTTTTGGTGTTTCTTACTACATTCTTCGATGCAATCGGCAGTTTAATTTTAAAAATTTTCCATAAAAGCATACAGACTTATCTTAAGAATAGAACAGGTAGAAGATGTGAATATTAATTATCTAGGTATTAAGATAACAGAAGGTGGAAGGCTAAAAACAGCTGTGTATAGAAAGCCGTCATATGAACCTGTACTGATCCCGAGATGGTCGAGGGATCCAATCGTATATAAGAAAGCATTGTTTCGTTATTTTTTTAGACGAGCACTCTTATATAGCACAGAAGAAGTAGACTTGAAGAAAGAAATGGAGTATATTATGCAAACAGGAGAGAACCATGGTTATACAAGACCGTTCCTCAGAAGCATATACAGGAATGAGAAGAAGAGCCTCAACTCAGAACAGACTAATGAAGTGGATATGTCAGGTAATAGGGAGGACAATGATGATGCAGAGAATTACCTACCTGTACCATATAGATTAAGCAATTACCCATGCATAAAAAAGATAGTCAAAGACCAAGAAAAAAAGGATTGCGAACTAAGGGCCCTACCATATTTGATATTTTGAGGAATGAAAAAGACCCTTGAACTATAATGGAGAGAACAGGAGTATATAGAATACCAGTCAAAGATTGCTCCACACACCAACAAGCTGCCTATATAGGTATCATGACAAGAACACTAAAGCAAAGGGTTGATGAGCACAAGAAAGACATAGCTAAAGGTAATTTGTCTACTGCTCTAGCAATGGGAGCATACAATAATGACCTAAAAATTGACTGGAGGAGACTAGTATTTTGAGAAATATTAAGAAGAAGAAGCATGCTTATATTGCTGAGGCTTTGGAGATAGAACACAGGCATAGAAAAGAACGATTCTTAAATGAAAAAGGAAGTGAACTACCAAGTGCCTGGCAGTATGCGGTCCAGTATATGTGATATAATGGGTAACAATGGTGTTTATGTGTTTGTTTTAGGATTTTTGATTACTTAAATTGATATTTAGCGGACGATTTAAGGATGATAATGTAACCATGGAAATAATTTATCCATAGTTGTGTTTATGTTCGAAGTTTAGAACTCTACAAATTTGAATGTTAGCTGTTAATATTCCAGAATTATAGTTGGATTCAAGAGCCTGAAGAGGGTATAAAGTATACTGAAAATGTTTGCTCATAGTTCTTATAATGGGTACTCAACTGCAAGTAATTTATCCATAGTTGTGTTTATGTTCGAAGTTTAGAACTCTACAAATTTGAATGTTAGCTGTTAATATTCCAGAATTATAGTTGGATTCAAGAGCCTGAAGAGGGTATAAAGTATACTGAAAATGTTTGCTCATAGTTCTTATAATGGGTAGTACTGATTTGTAAGTAAAGTTTAAATGATAAAAAAATCAGAATGAAAACATGCAATAGATTTTTGCTGCAACAGAGGGGTGTAAAAGCTGACGAGTGCATATAAAATTGCTAGGAGTGAAAATATGATGTGCTAAATTGGCTGTAAAATAATCATCCCATATTTACTAAATGATCAGAACTATCAGAAAATGCATAAATTGTCAATCAGAAATACCAATACATAGATCACTACATTTCTATTTAATATTAACTGCTGATATATGCTGTAGTTACTTGTTAAAATAGGTTGGTCTACATATATCTGATTTTATTTGTGAAGCATTTAATAAATTAATATTTTTGATTATTAATTTATATTCATTTATATATTCATAATATTCATTACATTCATTACATCATATATTCATTAATTTATATTAATTACATTTAATTAATATTTTGTATTTATTTATGAACATTCATCATAATTTATTCTTAAAAGTACCTATTTCTTCTCAAAAATAGAATTGAAAAGAAATAGCCATTTTTAAGAATAAATATGGTGGAAACACTAGTAGGGCAAAGATCATGTAATGCAACTGCTTTATGTATTTTTGATCATATTCTTGCAGTATCCAATATTCACATACCTGCAAAAATATTAATATATTTATTTATAGTCATACATTTCCACATATTTTTAACAAAAAATGTGTGGAAATGTTTTTTTTAATCTTTGTTAAAAATAAATGCAATAGATCATATGACTGGTGCTACAAAAATGCAACTCAACTGAGTTGGTGAATTTTAGTTTTTCATATGATCATTACATTTATATGAAAAATTTTCCAATTTTTGATTGCCTTATGTATAATATGAGCCAATCCTCCATTCAAAATTTCTGCATGAAAAATTTCTCAGCTTATACATAAGTGTCTACAGTATATTTGAAATTTTGCATACAGTATACCACTGATAAATTGGAATAGTCAGGAAATTAATTACAACAAGTAATGCAAAATGCTCAAAAAATTAAATGAATAATATGCATTTAATATTAAAAAATAAATAATTTGCACACATACATATATTCAAAACTTCTATTATTTTGGTAAAAGGAAACAAGAAATATATATATTTTTAAAATTATTATAAAGAAATATTTTTATTTGCAGCAAGAAATTATCGCAATATTTATAATTTTAATTTGATTCTAATTTTGATCAGTAATTATGTAGGATATACAATAGAAATGAGTATGAGGTGTTTAAAATTAAAATATTTCAAATAGCACATCTAAAACATTGATAATTAAAAATCACTTCTGGGTTGAGATTAATCCTTGTTAATCTGAAACCCAGATAATCCAATCTCAGATAAATGGGAGTTGAGAGATACAAAACAAATTGATCTTTATAAACTGATAACCAATATAAATCCAAAAATACAGTACTTTAAAACTTTTAAATATAAACAAATCAAAGCACTTACAGCAGTATAGGAAAACTTTAATTCAGAAATTGAACAAACATTTTCAGTGCTTTACGCCATCATCAGGTTCGATTCTTTTTGGAACTTTCAAATTACAGTGGTACTGTCCATCCAGCTTAACCGCGAACATCGATGGAAATACACATGCGCTAACTGAATGAGTCCAGTGACAAAATATGAATGACAGCTTTGCACATGGATGTTTTCAAACACAAGATAACGGAAGTTGAATGGAAGTTTATTGTAATGTCGAATGCTAAATGATTAATTAAAATTGAATGTAATCGCACATGGATGTTTTCAAACGCAAGATATAACTGAAGTTGAATGGAATTATTGTAATGTCGAATGCTAAATGATTAGTTTTGATGTTGGAAATAGTATATCTAACAGAATTTTTCAAATGCAAGATAACTGAAGTTGAATGGAAGTTTAATGTAATGTCCTTCGCATATGGATGTTTTCAAACGCAAGATAACTGAAGTTGAATGAAAGTTATTGTCAAACGCAAGATAACTGAAGTTGAATGGAAGTTTATTGTAATGTCTAACAACACAAGATAACTGAAGTTGAATGGAAGTTTATGGTAATGTCGAATGCTAAATGATTATCGATGTTGGAAATAGTATATTTAACAGAACTTAATATAATATTAATTTAATATTCCCACTCGTCATTATACCAACTGCAACTCTCCCTTTCACGTTTGGACTCATCCACCTTAGCTAGGCACATCTTTCGTGGATGAATAATACCTCAGTATACGTCTTTAATCCATTCCAGATCCTTGGACTTATACCAAACAAGACGTATACCAAACGAATTTTTCCCATAAGAAATAAAGAGAAATTGATTAAAAAAAATTCTATTTTTATTGGCATATTATATATTGATGGGGTTGTATAAAATAATTTAAACACTGCTTAATACTAAAATACAAAAATACAAAAGCAATTACAGTAGATGAAATAAATGAAAATTTAATCTTACTACCTTGCTGAGAAGAGTAGAGTGCCTATTAAGAAGGTGCTGAGAAGGGAAAAGGAGATGTTATTGTTTGGAAGGAGAGTTTGCTTCCAATAAAACTTCTGGAATCTGAAATTCTGGTGTTTTTTCTCTTTCTAGAAAATTTCAGATTCAGAACCAGCAAAAGTCAAACCTGGTGAGGCTCAGCAGGTTTGACTTTTGCTAAAAATCTGTCCAAAGAACTTTGCTTCTGCCTTCTCCTCAGGATATTTCGAAAATATTACATAGTCTGGTCATTCCAGATAATGCTATTACAACTTGTTATTATTTTTATATAAGGAATATGTTTTTTAAGAGAATACACAACAGACTCATACAAGTTCTAGCACATGAGTCAGTCATATTTCAAACAAAGGTCGTATACCAAGCAAAATTTTTCACATTCAAACAGGATGTATACCAAGTTGGACTTATACCAAAACAGACGTATACTGAGGTACCACTGTACAATAGAATATGAATAAATGTCATAGATTAAATACAATTTGGATTAATATTTTAAATATAAATATTTTAACTAACTGCTTTTTTACATTAATCTTTTAAAATAACAGCACTAGGAAGCAGTTGAATATCACTACAAAAACTCTTTTATTGGAACGTTTTCGGTTATCGTATAACCATCATCAGCATTTTACAATAGAATACAAGAAGTTTTTAACTCGTTTTCGAACCAGAATTAAAGAACTGAATATAATTATTTAAAAATTTCAAAAATTAAAAACATAATTTTGTGTCTATAATCTCGTTAAAACAATAACATACTTTATACATATTACGTACGATGTAAAATTTA